>JAOTBA010000002.1:11696429-11708524 GCA_025629845.1 Erythroxylum squamatum
AACTAGAACTAGTTGTTTGGATAGTTAACCCTTACCACTTATAAACCCTTTAACATTTTCATGTCTAGACAATATGGGACACTCTAACAAGTTCTATAGTTGATTCTGCTGAAATAAACAAGTCGAAAGTTTTTTAGTCCAATGGTGCATCTCATTTACTATAAAATTTTAGTAGGGTAAGGAGTAGTTATTGAAACTGTACTCCTTTGGTACACTTTCAATAAAACAGGACAAGGGAAGCTGCGGGCCGTCAACTTTGAAGCAAGGCTTTCTGTTATGTCGGTTGCAGTCAATTGTAAATGACTACGAGATGTCATGAACTGCGGAGTGATTAGTGTAATAATAAATAATTTCTCAAACCTTCCCACTTCCTTTTATCAGCTCTGCTGATCCTTTGGATCATACTCGTGATTCCTTAAATTTGATATCTACGTATAACGACCAGGGAAGATCATCTGTAGCCTCGTTTTCGTAAGGTAATTAATACTGTGTATTTTTTCTATACACGTCCATCAAAAACAGTAGATATACCTCAAACTTAAAAAAACAAAAAAGAAGAATTGCTTCTCTTCTCCATTTTTAATAAATTAAAAGTTTATATCAAAGCATGTCTAGCCTACCTCGTCAAACCTATGAACATCTTTTTCCACCTTACTATTTGTGGTTTGAAATTTAATCTTCAAAGTTCATACTTAGGAGAATGGTAATAAAAGTAAGAATAGGTGGGGTGTTCCTTCTTTTGGAATAAATGGATTTAGTTTTTTGGAATATTCGGAGGCTTAACCCCACAAAACGTTTAGCTATACACGCTTGGCTTAAGAGATTATCAGTGACCATTGTATGCTTACTAGAATTGAGGATTAGGTCTCCCTCTTTTTTGACCACTGTTTGCTCCTCTTTGCTCCCTAGGTAGCCTTTTTATAGCAATATAGACAATGCCTCCAATGCCAGAATGGTGCTAACTTGGGACCCGAATATTTACCATTGTCAAATCCTGAGATCTACTGATCAGTTAGTGCATATTGAGTTGTCTCTTAGGAACACATCCCTTCCTTTCCTTGTAACCTGTGTGTATGGGTCCAATAACCTTAACTATAGGAAAAATCTCTGGAATGACTTATCTACCCTTAGATCTCCCCTTTCCTCCACACCTTGGTTAATTGCGGGTGACTTTAATGCCATCCTTTACCCACATGAGACAGAACCTATTAGCCAATTAGCTCTTTAAAGTATGAGTGACTTTCGTCATTGGATTGATGGTAATGCTATGTATGACCTCAACTCAAGTGGCCCTTGTTTTACTTGGACCAACAAACAAAGTGGGGAAAATTTTGTGGCTAGGAAGCTAGATAGGACTCTCATCAATTCTGCTTGGACCGCAACTTTTCCTAGAGCTTATAGTGTTATTCACTATCCAAACATATCTGATCACTCCCCATTAGAGGTCAAGTTTGGTAACCCCACCCAGAGAAAGGCTTCTCCTTTTAGGTTCTCTAACTTTCTTATTTCTCAACCTAATTTTCTTCAACTAGTGGAGGAAGCCTGGTCTTCGCACATTCGAGGGTCCCTTATGTTTTGTGTAGTGTCTACACTTAAGTTGGTTAAAAACTCTCTCAAAGCTTTTAATTCAAGACAAGGGGGTGATGTTCATGAGAAAGTTAGGATCTGTCAGGATACCCTAAATGTCATTCAAGATAAGCTGAGGCTGTTACCTCATTCGTCAGAGTTACTTGCTCAAGAATCCGAAGCCATCCATGCCCTTATATGCGCCTTAGATAATCAAGAGTCTTTCTTAAAACAGGTTTCCAGGATCAAGTGGTTAAAGGAAGGGGATAGGAACACAAGATTTTTCCACTACTCCTTAATTGCTAATAGAAACCGAAACACTATCAATTCTCTAGAAATGGGTAATGGGAGGAGGATAGTAGATCATAAAGAGATCCAAGAACAATTCGTTAAATTCTTTCAATATTCAATTGGAAGTCGAAAATCCCTTCCGCCTTCGAAGGACTTTGTGGAACCTCTTTTTTCTTAAACCTTATCTGAAAACCTTTGTCATGCCCTTATCGTTGAGGTCTCAACCCTAGAGATTAAAGAGGTTTTTAACTCTTTCAATCCAAATAAGGCGCATGGACCGGATGGTTTCAATGGTTTTTTCTTTAACCACACTTGGCCCATTCTTGGGGAGGACATTACTAGGGCTATCCAAGATTTTTTTCAGCATGGTAAACTCCTTCAAGAGCTTAACTCTACCTTTATCACGCTTATCCCTAAAACAGTTCACCCCTCCACAGTGGTAGATTATAGGCCTATCTCATGTTGTAACATGCTTTACAAAGTGATTGCTAAGATCATCGCGAATAGGCTTCGAGAAATTCTTCCTCACATTTCAAAGCACTTTGGTTAGCCCTAACCAAAGTGCTTTCCTTAAGGATAGGAGAATTGGGGATAACATCTTGCTAGCCCAAGAAATTTTCAAAAATTACCACCTTTCAAATGGTCAAAAGAGATGTGCCTTTAAAATTGATCTCCAAAAAGCTTATGATTCCATCCATTGGGATTTCCTCATCAATTCCTTAGCAGCTATAGGCCTTCCTCCGAAGTTCATAACTTGGATCCAAGAGTGCATTTCCTCCCCTTCGTATGCCACTTTGATCAATGGATCTCCCTCTAAATTATTCAAAGGAAAATCTGGACTTAGACAAGGAGACCCTTTATCCCCTTACCTCTTCATTATTTATATGGAAGTTTTTTCCAGAAGCTTGAATGACTTTATAGTTAGAAATCCTTCCTTCAAATACCACTGGAGATGCAAAGAACTTAAACTCACCTATCTCTTGTTTGCAGATGACCTGCTGTTGTTCTGTCATGCTGATATTTGTTCTATTCTAGTTTTGCTCAATTGCCTAACATCCTTCTCTTAATTTTCAAGATTGGATATGAATCTTTCTAAAAGTCAATTTTTTCTTTCCCATGACATGACTCATTTGGCAAACCAGCTGACCCAATTGTCTGGGCTTAGGCAAGGTTCCCTACCCATTAAGTATCTAGGTGTTCCCCTCATTACAGGTAGGCTTTCGATGAGAGATTGTTTACCCTTATTGGCTAAGATTGATGCGAGAGTAAACAAATGGACCCACAAAAGTCTTTCTTATGCGGGTAGACTTCAACTAGTGAGCTCTGTACTTTCGTCATTCCAAGTGTATTGGGCCTCTCACTTTATTCTCCCGTCTTCTATCCTCAAGGAACTAGAATCAAAACTCAAGAATTTTCTATGGGCTAGGCGGGTGGATAGTTACCATCAATCCAAAGTTAAATGGAGTAACCTTATTAAACCCAAAAAGGAGGGGGGTTAGGGATTAAACATTTGCCAACCTGGAACCTTGTGTTGTTAGGGAAGAGGAATTGGTTACTTTTCTATGATAAGGAGAGGCCATGTGGGTGAGATGGGTGCATACGGCTATTTTGAGACTGAAAAACTTTTGGAGTGCACACCCTACTAATAATAGCTCCTGAAGTTGGAGGAAAATTTTAAGTGTCTGGGACAAATTAGGGAATTAATTCAGATTTAGGATAGGTAATGGGCAGTCCACTCTCTTATGATAGGATCCGTGGCGCCCGAGGGGAATCCTAAGGAACTTTTTATCTCTTAGGGAGATAAATGGGTCTGGTTTACCAATGACAGCCAAGGTGTCTGATATAATCACAAATAACGGGTGGAGGTGGCAAGATTTTCCTATGGAGCTCATTGCTGATTTTGAACCCGTTCAATATCAACCGACTAATTCTCCGGATCACTTAGAATGGCTACCTAGCTCCTCAAAGATTTACACCAATGGTTCATCTTACAAACTCATGAGACCCTCAACCCAACATGTACCTTGGTATAACCTGGTTTGGTTTAAAAATAACAGCCCACGATGTTCCTTTATTCTTTAGCTAGCAGTTCTCGACAAACTCCAAACAAGGGATAAACTTCACTTTCTATATACACCCAACCACTGTTCACTTTGTATGTCGGACATGGAATCAAAAGAGCATTTGTTTTTAACTGTCCTTTCTCTAAGTCTGTATGGGTCCATTGTCTCAACCGTTTCCAAATCTCCATTTCCAATCCTTCCATCCTTCCTTCTATCCTTTCTTGGTTCCACCAAACACCTCCACTTTCCCCCCTTTTCCCCATCCTTCTTTCCACAACAGTTTACCATATTTGGTCTGAAAGGAATTCAAGAACCTTCAAGGATGTAGCCATGGAGGTAGAAAGCCTACAAGCCAAGATAATCTTTCAAGTTCTGGAGAATCTCAGCCTACACACATTGAGAGGTAACTAGATCTATTGGACACTAACTTTTTTGTAGATTCCTGTGCAACTCGACGGTCTCACTTTCCCTCAGATGAACCCTCTTGGATGGCCTCACTTTCAAGGGCTTCGACGATGGTCCAAATGCAATTTGGATTCCATGGAGTTATGCTAGGCAATGGTTTCTGCACTATATTCCATTATCTATGGCAGCTGCTATGGGCATTAACTATCCAAATACATACAGATTAGCTGGATTTGATGCTACCATGATTGCCTCTGGGTTTGGTCTGTGTTTACTAGTGTTTCTGGGTATCTGGTGTTATATTGCGGTAGTAGTTGTTGGTGTCTTATTGCTTGGTGTATAACTGGGCATTTGAGGTATTTGTTTTGAGCTTGATCTTGTCATTCTCCATTCTGGCAGACTATGGGTTAAGTCCTGACTAAGAGCAATTGCTGGCAGGGCAGTTAGATGCACGCCATTTTGTTTTTATGTGTTTGAGATTACCTTTGGTAGCTCTTGCCTGTACATAACTTTTTATTATTTATAATGTTCTGATTTACCAAAAAAATAATTACCATTATTATTGATAGTGGTTGGTTTGTAAAAAATATTGAGAAATAAAAATTTGTTATATTTTAATTAATTTATTAATTATAAATTTATTAATTATATTAATTAATATATTGTAATTAATTAATTACAATATATTAATTAATGTATGAATTATATTTTAATTAATTATATTATAACTAATTAATTAATTATAATGCAATTAATTAATATTTATTTTTTAATTACTTATTTTTTAATTTATTAATTAATGATTTAATTATGTTTTAATTAATTATATTTTAATTAATTAATTATATTTAATTAATTAGTATTAAAAATATTTTAAAAAAAAGAGTCACTACTAAAGAATGAGTTTCATTTTTCTACTAAATGGAGGGTATGGAGAATTTCCAAAAGTGAGATATCAAACTATTACTCCTATGATGATAATCAACAAACAACCACTCACTTTTCATTCCTTACCTATTAACTCCTTCTCAAACCCATCAACCAAGCACCCCTAACTTAGAACTTTTTTCATACTAATTTTATTAGCAAAATCGAGGACAATATGACCTTTTTTTTTGTTTCAAAGGGAAAATAATTCACACCCAGAAGCTTATTTATTTCTCTCTTTTAAGAAAGGCACATATTTCTATTAAAAAATAACTGCATAAGTAGTATACTTGTGGTAGTAGTAATAAATCGTTATGTTTCTTCTTCTTTGCTTTATGATGTCCTTGAATGGTCCTGGAGATTCACAAAAGAAGAGCTTTTAAGATATGGAACATATAGTTCTTAATAGTGTGATAACCAAATTTATATAATTTTCAATTTTTTCACCATATGTTTTTCTTCTTTATTTTGGTATACAAAATTTCAGACAAGTTGCACGATATTTGCCAGACAATTATGTTGGAGTGCAATCATGGTCTTGTCCAATTGGGTGTTGTTGTTTTAGATTATATTAATTTCAATATTGAAGGAGGCACAACTCAAACATTTGGGTGAACTCACCAGGACACTGATGGTGCATCAAAATAACAGAGTTCTTTGCCAGCGGTGCTGCAGTAAAGTGAAGCCGAGATTTTATTTTTGTCTTAAATTTTTATTTTTTTTAGGACTTCTGAGTTGGTAGAATAACTATTTTATTTCCTCATTTTTAGGACATGTTTAGGACTATAAATACTTGGTTTTGGTGATGTTTATAGGGGACTTTTATTCGATATTTTTCATTCTATAAAACTTGACTCTCTCAATCAATTTCTGCAATCCTGGATTTTGGAATTATGTTGTTAATTTCACTTACGTGTTGCGTTAGGTGTTGTCAGAGCCTTGAATCTCACGAAACTTGTTCAATCTGACAATGGCCAATAATCCTAATGACAATGATTAGGGATTACTTGTTGTTTGGAGAAAGCTTGAAGAACTCGGGACGTCTATTCGCAACATCAAACATCAATTGACTACAATTAGTGGGCAATTGCAAACTTTGTTGCAAGGTGACAATAACCAAAGAATTGGGGATCAAGCTGCCAGGGAAGTTGCCCCTGCACAACGACCTCAAATTCCAGCGCCTGCCATGAGAACTGAAGACTCCATTGATGACGAAGAAATTATACAAAGAGAGGATCGTCGTTGGCAAAGAGGAGGTGACCATGAATACAAATTGAAGGTAGATATTCCATCCTTTAGTGGTGACCTTGATATAGAGGGCTTCCTAGATTGGTTAGAAGAAGTATATGGGTTCTTTGACTACACAGAAATTCCTGAAGAGAGGAAGGTAAAATTGGTTGCTTATAGGCTAAACAGAGGAGCTTCAGTATGGTGGACTAAGTTTAAAGACAATAGGAGAAGAGGAGGGCAAGCTCTTATGTCTTCTTGGGAAAGGATGAAACAACTATTAAGAAGAAGATTTTTATCTCCAAATTATAAGCAGTATTTGTTCGATGCTTATCAAAATTACGTACAAGGAAGAAAGAGCATCCATGGATATACAACATAATTTTTAAGATTGGCAGCTCACAATAATGATGCAAGTAATTTAGCTATGAAGGCTGAGATGTTGATTAATCAAAAATTAAGAGAGAATAGAAAAACATGGAACAATGAAAGGCCAGCGAGTGAAAAGGGAAAGGAAGTTATAATCTCCAC
Source organism: Erythroxylum squamatum (assembly GCA_025629845.1). Lineage (NCBI taxonomy): Eukaryota > Viridiplantae > Streptophyta > Magnoliopsida > Malpighiales > Erythroxylaceae > Erythroxylum > Erythroxylum squamatum. The sequence continues at coordinate 11,703,440 of JAOTBA010000002.1, forward strand.
TCAAACACGAGGTACCGGCATGAAGGGAAATAATTATAGTAGTGAAAATTCAAGCAAGCAAACCACCCCGATTCCTAAAAGTACCCTTATGCGAAACCTGCTTCTTTCAAGTGTTTTAAATGTGGAGAACCCGGTCATCGTTCTAATGAGTATTCAAAAAGAAAATTTGTTAATACAGTAGAGCAAACTGAAGAAGCATATGAGGAAGAAGAGTGCGGACCTGATAGAGATGAAGATGATAACTTGTATAAAGAAGATGCTTTTGAGGGTGTCGTTAGGAGGTTGATGATTTCCATGAAAGAACATGAAAATTTGTAAAGACATAAATTGTTTCGCACTAGATGCATGGTAGAAGGTCATCTTTGTGAACTAATCATTGACGGAGGAAGTCAACAGAACATCATCAGCAAATCAACAATACAGAAATTGAAGCTACCAACCGAACCCCATCTGGACCCTTACAGTATTGCATGGATCACAAATGTGGGTGATATTCATGTCACAGAAAGATGTAAGGTACTATTTTCTATCGGTAAATACTCGGATGAACATTATTGTGATGTTGTAAATATGGATGCATGCCAAATTTTGTTAGGAAGGCCCTGGCAATATGATGTTAATGCATCTCACTCTGGTAGGGAGAATATGTACCTATTTTTGAAAGATGGAGTAAGGTATAAATTGGTACCTATACGTGGAAAAAAGAAATCAAAGCCAAATGAGGGAAAGAATCCATTTTAGACAATAACAAGAGAAGCTTTGTGAATGAAATGAAAGAAACATGGGAGCAACACTTATTGATAGTAAAAAGGGAAGAAGAGAGTGGGAAGGAAGAAGGCAAAATTCCCTTAGAGGTACATTATAGAGGAATTTGCAAAGGTAGTGCCTGATGAATTACCCTCTATAAGAGATATCTAACACCAAATTGACTTAGTTCCTAGGGTTAGTTTGCCTAATCTACCTCATTACCGAATGAGTCCAAAGGAGAATGATATTTTGAGGGAGAAAGTGGAGGAGTTGATTAGAAAGGGGTATATTAAAGAGAGCCCGAGTCTATGTGTTGTTCCTGCTTTACTAATGCCCAAAAATGATGGTAGTTGGAGGATGTGTTGGAAAGTCGAGTGATCAATAAAATTACTATTGGGTATAAATTTTCTATACGAGGTTGGATGATATATTGGATCAGCTTAATAGGGCAGTAATTTTTTTTCTAAAATTGATCTTAGAAGTGGCTATCACCAAATTTAAATTAAGCCGGGAAATGAGTGGAAGACTGCTTTCAAAACTAGAGATGGATTATTTAAGTGGTTGGTGATGCCTTTTGGGCTAAACAATGCCCCTAGTACTTTCTTAAGGTTATTGAATCATGTTCTCAAGCCTTTATAGGCAAGTTTGTGGTAGTATATTTTGATAACATCCTTATTTACAGCAGGTCAAAAGAAGAGCACTTTGATCACTTGAGAAGTGTGTTTGAAGTATTGAGGGAAAATAAATTATGTGTCAACTTAAAGAAGTGTATTTTCATGGCTAAAAGTTTGTTGTTCCTCGGTTTTATTGTAGGGAAGGATGGCGTGAAAGTTGACGATGAGAAGGTAAGAGCTATTAAGGAATGACATGTACCTAAAATTGTTGGGGATGTAAGAAGCTTCCATGGACTTGCAACATTTTACAGGCGTTTTATCATAAATTTCAGCAGCATTGTGGCTCCTATTACTGAGTGCTTAAAGAAGGGAAGGTTCAAATGGGGAGAAGAACAAGAGTAAAGTTTTGCACTTATCAAAGAGAAGTTGTGCACAACACCTATTTTAGCTCTACCTAATTTTGATAAATTATTTGAAGTGGAATGTGATGCTAGTAGAGTTGGGATAGGAGCTGTATTGTCTCAGGAAAAGAGGCCAATTGCTTTCTTCAGTGAGAAGTTGTGTGATGCAAAAAAAAAAGGGCTACATATGATAAAGAAATTTATGCTATTGTGAGAGCTTTGAAGATTTGGGAACATTATTTGATTGGGAAAGAAATTATTTTATACAAAGATCATCAAGCCTCAAAGTATTTGGGAAGTCAGAAGCAATTGAGAACAAAGATGCATGCTAAGTGGTAAGCTTTTATTGATAAATGTCCATACAAACTGGTTTATAAATCTGGAAATAAAAATATTGCGGCTGATGCGTCAAGTAGAAGAGTTGCCATAATTAAAACCTTGAGTATGGAAGTGGAGGGTCTTGAATATTTAAAAGAATTATACATGGATGATGGAGATTTCAAGGAAATATGGAATTTATGCTTAAAAAAAACCATGATTATTTTTATGAGCATGATGGATTTTTGATGAAAGGAAACCAACTTTGTCTTCCAAAGATGTCACTTAGAGAGAAGGTGATTAGAGAATTACATGGTGGAGGCTTAGCTGGTCATCTTGGCAGAGACAAAACTCTTGAAGAAGTAAAGAAGAGGTATTATTGGCCAAATATGAGAAGGGATATTGTTTCCATTATAAAAAGGTGTACAACTTGCCAGACTTACAAGGGACATGCTTATGATGCTGGTTTGTACATGTCATTGTTGATTCCTAATGCTATTTGGGAAGATTTGTCTATGGACTTTGTGTTAGGATTGCTAAAAGCACAAACAGGTATGGATTCTATCTTTGTAGTGGTTGATTAATTTTAAAAAATGACACATTTTCTACCTTGTAAAAAGACAAAATATGCTACTGTAATTGCAAAGCTCTTTTTCGGAGAAATGGTGAGACTTCATGGTGAGACTTCATGGTGTTCCTAAATCAATTACTTCTGATCATGACACTAAATTTTTGAGTCATTTTTGGAAAACTTTGTGGGGATTATTTGATTCTAATCTTAAATTTAGTAGCACAGCTTAACCACAAACCGATGGCCAGATAGATGTCGTAAATCGAACTTTGGGAAATTTGGTAAGATGTATATGTCATGACAAGCCAAAGGGTTGGGATTTTCTGATTGCACAAGCTAAATTTGCCTATAATAATGATGTTTATAATGGCCTTGGTCGTTCTCCATTTTTAGGTGTTTATACCAAGGTATCAAATCATGCTATCTTGTGAAATTGCCAAAATCTTCTAATTTTTCTTTTGGTGCTGAGAAGTTAGCTAAAGAGGCTCAAGAAATTCAAGTGGAGGTGAAGAAAAAAAATTGAGAAAGCAAATGCAAGGTACAAAGCCTACGTTGATCCACGAAGGAGACTGCAATTGTTTGATTTTGGAGACAAAGTCGTGGTGTTCTTGAGTAAGAATAGAACTGTTGGGGGCAGTCATAAGCTTCAGTAGAAGAAATATGGTTCATTCAAGATTAAAAAGAAAATTAATAACAATGCCTATGTTGTTGAGCTACCATCATGGATGGGTAACATTTCATCTACATTTAATGTTGCGGATCTTTCACCATATTTACATGATTGTGAGTTGGGTTATGCCAACAAGAACTCGAGGTTAACTTCTTTGCAAGCGGAGGTGGATGATGGCATCAAAATAGTAGAGTTCTTTGCCAGCAGTGTCGCAGTAATGTGAAGCCCAGATTTTGTTTTTGTCTTAAATTTCTATTTTGTTTAGGAATAGCTATTTTATTTTCTGATTTTTAGGGCATGTTTAGGACTATAAATACTTAGTTTTGGTGATGTTTATACGGAACTTTTATTCGATATTTTTCATTCTATAAAACTTGACTCTAGCGATCAGTTTCTATAATTCTGAGTTTTGGAATTGTGTTGTTAATTTCACTTCCGTGCTGCGTCAGACACTGCCAAGATTTAGCGAACAAAAGAAGCATCTTTGGATTTGAAAGCTTTTAGGTTGGATGCTTCCAAGTCGAGTGCCCATGTATTTTGGGTGTTTTAGGGTTTCATAGCTTCCAACCTTTTGGGTCTTTCTTAATTTCATTTTTTTTCATCATTTGATTTTTAAAATATTATAATATATGTAATTGAAAAAGAGGTAATGACTCTTTTTCAGCAAGGTTAACGATAAAATTAACAATACGTTACATTTACAATAATCGATATTTTTAAAATTTGATCGATATCTTGTATACTTTTAAAGTTGAATAAAATCTTAACTTTGAACTATAACTTATCCTAAGCAAAATTACCCTTTTTAATTTTATAGTCTAATACAATATTTTTTATATATAATCAAATCACTACAAGAAAATCGATATATAATCAGTTTTTAGCAATAATTGTTATGCATATATTCCATACGTTCTCTTAATTTATTTAGTGAATCAAAATTATGTGTCATATAATATGACATTAAATAAAATGTAATTAAAACTACTAACACACAAATATATGGTGTAACTCTGATGATATAATTAAGTGTTATAATTTTTATGACATAATTATGTGCAGTGATTTTTCTAATTTTTAATTTTAAAATATTAATGATGCATCTAATGTTAATTTTAAATTTATATATATTATTATGAGTCAAAATAAAAAATTTAACTAATCTCTACCTATCAATTCAAAATTATGATATTTAGTAACTAATTTTTGCATATCAAAATTTAAATTCTTCAACTTTTACATATATTTTAATATTTATTTGAATATAGATTAAAAGAGCAATCTAAAATAGTTATATTGGTGGAATATATTTTAATATTTATTTGAATATAGATTATAAAACAATATAAAATACTTATATTGATCAACCAATTTTATGTCTTTCTTCTCAAAACACACATTTAATCTTTTCTATTGTGTCATTTTTACTTATTTATAATGAACATATAATGAAAATGATGATGGGAATGAAAGCTTGAATTGAATTTCCCTTTTCTAGTTATATGAGGAAAGTGATTATTCATAATTAAAAGAACTAGAAAAGGAAGAAAATAAAGTAAGATGAGTGAAAAATAAGGGTTATAAAGTCGAATTTTATTTTTTCGATGATAAACAAGTTCATAAAGCAGCGGGAGGATGAAGTTGGATGTGAATTTAGGCCCCGTTTGTTTTCACTTTTTTTTTTCCGTTTTCGGTTGTGGTTTTTATTAAAAACAAAACCTGCTATTAAAACACGTTTGTTAGATATTGTTGTGTTGCGGTGTT
>JAOTBA010000002.1:11759007-11770637 GCA_025629845.1 Erythroxylum squamatum
TGTCTCCTGCTTTCTTCACACTTAACAAGATTAACTGCTCCCATGACTGTTGGAAGAGGACTGGTAGCCATGATTCTTCCACGAACATCATCATAAATTGAGTTTAAGCCCAACAGAAACTCATACACTCGTTCCCGTTCCACAATCCTCCTGTAGCAAGTCAAATCTTCATTGCAAATCCATTGGTGAGGATCATAAAGATCCAATTGTTTCCATAGCTTCACCAATGCTGTGTAATATTGAGTTACTGTCTTCTCTCCTTGCTTGGTCTCTCTCAAAAGACTCTTAATTTGGAACAAGGCGCAGTATTTTCGATAGTAGAACAAGTTTGTTTGGCGTTTTCCCAAATTTCTTTCGCAGATGTGGCTAAGACGAACTGCTCGCTGACTTTTAGGGTCATTGAGTTGATCAACCAACTCATAACAAGGTTGTTTTCGGCCATCCAAGTCTGGTATTTTGGGTCTGATAGCGCAGCAGGTGCCACTATGCTTAAGTATTTTTCTTTCCCTCTCCCTCTTATGAACATAATCACCGAATGGGACCATGGTAGATAATTATTCCCATTCAGTCTATGGCTGACTATGTTGGAGTTATCATCACTGTTCTGGAGAGAGGATGGGTTTGATGCTGGTGGAGCCACACCAGATGAGCCAGCGGCAGAGATCTCCTCTGACTCGACCTGTATGGCTCTGATCGACCCAAACGAAATCATTCTCGAGTGTTCTGCTCAGGCTCTGATACCATGAACGAAAGTGGGGAATAATGTTTGTATTCTTGAATAGAAAGTATACAGCCATATATAGGCTATAGGCTATTACAAGTAGAAGTTTAAATCTGGAAGGTTACCTAGATCTATCTAATCTTATCTAATCTAATCCCTTAAATTAAGGGATTTTGAACTTATTATATATTAACTATATACAGCCTATCTATATCTCAATATAATCTAGATACAGCTGTATAGTATCTTGAGTAGAATATCAGTCATAATATCCTACCGACATAATCCCTTCCCTAAATTAATCTTGTAAATATGTATATATAGCCTTACTTCTGTACAATGAAGAGATCAAGAATACAAACCTCTTTCTATCTTACATGGTATCAGAGCTAGGTTTAGGTTTTTTTTAAGTTTTCTGCCCCAATGAGCAGAAGTTCGTCTTAGTTCTGCCCAAGGAGCATAACATCATTTTTTCTGGCTTCCATTTTTTGGTGACCTCTTGTTCTCACCACCGGCACCAATAGAGGCATCCCTCGCTGACAAGCCAACCCCAAAAATTGACCATTGAAAGGCACGTGAGTCACGCGCTGGTCACCACTCTCGGCCACAGTCCCACTCGAAAGTGCGTCCAGGCACATCCCATAGCTGATCACCACCTATAACGTCAACTCCTATCGACCAACATTTTTGACGGTATGGCGACGTGTTTCCGCCACCATCTTGCCACTGCTCTCTTTCCTTGGTGTTTTCAACAGGGATTTCACATAGGCTTGTCATAACATCTCTCTTGGATCTCTGTGTTGGGTGTATTACTGAGTTTTTCTAAGGCTTGCTTTGTTTTGGAGAGCTTTGTTTGCCATCTGACTCCCTCATATTGGTTTTGACTATTATTGTTATAGCTAACGAAAACGAAAGTCTCATTGTCATGGATATCATTCTTGTGATATCAAAAATCACGGAACATAAGTTAACTGGATTTAACTATTTTGATTGGTGTAAGACAATTTGAATTTATTTACAGAGTATTTCTAAAGATTATCACCTTACTGATGATCCTCCGACGGATCATACATGCAAGAAGTGGCTATGCCATAACGTCGCTTGTTCTTATAGATTCAAAATTCTATTGAAAATGAAGTCATAAGCCTCGTTAATCACTGTGAGTATGTTAAAGAGTTAATTTCTCAAATTTATGAGGCATGTAAAGGATTTTATTGGGCTGAACAAAATGACCAATTCCTTTAAGCTTATTTTATGAAAATTAAAAAGATTTACAAAGAATTAAATGTTTTGTTACCATTTAGGCCTAATATTAAAATTCCAACAAACCCAATGTGGACAAATGGCCATCATGAGTTTCTTAGCCAGACTTAACTCATATTTTGAGATTGCTAAGTCTCAAATTCTTTCCAGCATTGAAATCTCCTCCCTATATGAGGTCTTTACGAGGATACTTTGTACAAATAGTAGCGCCTTGGTTGTTCCCACTGCTCAAACCTCTAGTGCTCTTGTGAGTTAAAATACTAGTTATGGAAAATCATCCCAGAGGAATACTAACCAAGGAGGAACATGATATTGGAATCAATGTATGGGAGGAATCATTTGTCGATATTGTCATGAATCGGGTCACACCAAACATACTTGTAGAAAACTACCAAATAAAAATAAAAAAACTCACGCCACTCATATAACAGCAACGAAGATCATCAAAAAAATTGAAAGATACAACTAACTCTATCTCTGCCAAATTCACCCAATACCAAAAAACATTGAAAGATTCATCTCACTCTATCTCAGCTATTATTGATTCAGGTAACACCCCTACCTGTCTTCTTTCCTCTACCTCCCAATAGGTCATTGATTTTGGTGCCTCGGATCTTATGACAAGTAATCTCAATCTCTTTTCTACTTTCCAGAAACACTCATCTCCTTCCTTTCACTACAACTCATCTTCACATGATCACTGCTTGTTTATCAAAAGGAGTACCAATTCTTTCCTAATTCTCATTGTTTATGTTAATGATGTCCTTATAACAGGTCCAAACGAATCTGACATTATTGCTATAAAATCATTCCTTGACTCCTAATTCACAATTAAGGATCTTGACTACGTTAGATACTTTTTGGGACTTGAAACTACTCCAAGAGCTACTGGTACTTATGTGAATCAAAGAAAATATACTCTAGACATTCTGACAAATGCTAGTTTGTTGGGAGTTAGACCTGCCACTTAACCTTTACACAAAGGCCATAAATTCCTTAGTGACAATAGAGAACCTTTATCAGATCATGATAAGTACAAGAGATTAATTGGTCGTTTGTTATATCTAAACTTGATAAGGCCAAATATTTCTTATGCAGTGCAACAATTGTACCAGCTTGTCAACAAACCATGTGAAGCACACTGGAATGCAACTTTCCATGTACTTAGATATCTTATGCTTTGTCCAACAAAAGGATTCTTTATCCTTTTAACTCCAACTTTGATATCCAGGCTTATTGTGATTTAGACTGGGCATCTTGCCCACGAACCAAAAAATCTCTTACTGATTGTTGTGTTTATCTGGGTTCTTCTCTCATTTCTTAGAAACCAAAAAAACAAACCATAGTCTCAAGATCCTCAACTGAGGCAAAGAATAGAATTATGGGTACCATTGTTTGTGAGTTGCTATGGATTTCTTACATTCCACAAGACTTCCATAATCCTTTATCTCCTCCTATCTACTTATGGTGCGACAATCAGGCAACTCTCCACATTGCAACCAATCTTGTTTTCATGAACAAACCAAGCACTTGGAAATTGATTGTCATATTGTTAGCGAGCAATTCAAGAAGGATTTTTATAGAATCCAACAAGGAATAACTTACAAGTGTTTTTATAAAGTTTCCAACTAATCTAATGTTCTCTTATCTTGTTTCCAAGGTTGGCTTGGTTGACTTTTATCAAGCTCAAGGTTGACGGGGTTGTAGAAATATTAAGTCTAATATAAGTTATTATTTTTGTATAGCTTCAGTTTCTACTAACTGGAAATAGTTAGTTGTTAATTTGTTTGTCACATTACAGACGATTTTCTTAGATTTATTGTAGCTAGTATACACATACATTTATCTGTTGATTAATAAGAAGATTTCACTCTCCTTTGGCTCTTGAAAACGTGGTCTTGCTCAAACCATCGTACATTTAGAGTTTGTTTGCCAAAAATCACATCTTCCCTTTAATTGTTTTTATCAAGAATCAACAAAAGATGATGCTGCATACTATGCAAATTGTTAATAATCTTCCCTTCTCAAACAAACATAATTTGCTTGATAAAATTTAATGGTGAAGATAAGTCATTAAGGATCAGTCCTTTGTACTTATGTAGTGCATCATTAGCGCCATTTTTGACACATTTGAGCAAAAATTATAGTATCTCTATTGGTTTTCATGTTGAATTTACTGCCTATCAATTGCGACAAGTAAAAGAGCCTTTGAATAATAAGATGAACTAAACATGAAGCTAGAGTGATCTAGATCAAAATGAAGAAAGAAGATAACAAGAATAATTATGATAGGAGTCGATATAGCAAAGTAGCTCTAAGAGAAACAACCTTGAAAATAACTGGAGTTCCTCTAAGTGGGCCTTGAGCTATTCTTCCTTCATAAAGCCTGCAAAATAACTGCCATGAATAGCATCACTATCAGTTACAAGAACCATAATTCTTTTGCATAATATGGTCAAATAAACTCCAATAGACCAATGATCCATCTTTTCGTGAAATATACCTGATCTTTACACTGCCTTCACCCACATCTTGAACTTTTAGATTATTGAAATCCCCAGGAAAGTTTCCAAAATCCATGCCTGACTGGTATCCAGAGTAGCTTGAGGGAAGAGAAAAGAAAATAGGAATAAACTTAAGACACTCCATTCCAAATTGCCTAAATTCAATACTGAAGATGAATTACAAAAATACAAGATTCTGAAAGTAACTTATACGTTATGATGTTTGACAACAGAAGACCAAATAAAAATAGTTCTAGATGCTATGAATTCATCATATAGATGAGAGTAAGAGTGAGAGTGAGAGTGAGAGTGAAAGATAGCATTGCTTATTTTGGTAGATGGACTCCAACATGTTATAAAAACTACCCCATTTTCCCGAAAGAAAATCCCTTACTCTCTCATAACGACATTGATGAAACAATTCTTATTTTCCTTTTTCTTGGACAAGAAACTATAGAATGTGATCATCAACAACACGATATCATTTTAGGATCATGATCATTTCTCAACAATACATCGGTTTAGATTGTTGTACAAATTAAAATTAAATTCTTTTACTAGTCCTCTAGCTAATTATTGCCCCAGCTTGAAGAGACTAGCTGCTCTTACTTTCACAAATAGTTAGAAACTATTAGCATTTGGTTGACAGAGTTTAGACACTGTGAAGAAGGTGGTAGAACTTGGGGATTCTCTCCCTTGTCAAGATTTACTCATTTCATACATAGGTTGTAAACCACTGGGGCTCCTCACTGAATTTTGAATCGTCAAAATAACAAAAAAGAGGCATCCCTCTCTTCATTGCCTCAGCAACCTAGACAATCTTGATTGAGAAATATACAAAAAAAATAAATATCTCGTAACAACCAAGCAAAAAATGAACTGAAAACAAGCAAATGATAAGAGAGATCATCAAGATGTTGCAATGCTCTCATCCACATGCAACTGTTCAGTAGAAATGAACAAAGAATTCAATGTACTTGTGAGTCAAATCAAATATATCTCGTTCAATTCTTTCATATTATGACGGAAAATCTCTAAGTTAGAAAATCTTAAAATTTCCCTTTACTTTCTGAGCAATCAAACAGGAAAAAAGAAACAATTTTAGACGTGTAGGAAGCGAATAGTACTAGTACCTGGTGATGTTCATGAAGCCGTAGCTGCCAATGAGTCTGCCCACCTCAAACGAGTCAGAGTCAGTGATCAGACTCGCTCTGCAAGTCCGAATTGGGCTGACTGAGATGTAGCACGTACGCCTCTTTGAAAGCCGAGAAACGAATTTGCAACTCTGAAGAGAGAGCAAGGAAACGGCAGAGGAAGAGGAGCAATGTGGTGCAGCCAGCAGCAGCATGGCAATGGTCGATGCAGTGCTTGATGGTTAGTTTTGCTCGTCTACTTCTGTTTTGTGGTTATTGGCTAACGGTGGCGCAAAGAGGGATAAGAAAAGGATCTTTTTTGGTTAAATGCCCGCATTAATAATAAATTTCTTATCAATATCTTTAAATTTTTCATATTTATAATTTAAAAATATCAAAAATTTGATATGTTATGTTTAAACTTTTAATATTAAAATTGCATTTTGAATCTTACTGTTTTTGTCATAATATCAATTAAACTCTAATATTTCAAAATGTTTAATGCCAACTATAATATTTTTAAAAGATTCAAAATGAACTTTAAGTAGAAATTTTCTTAAAAAAACTTTAAATGGTAATCAAAATTAAATTTTGATCCATTAAGTACTATATCATTGCTAACGTGACATTTTTAAATATTCTTAATTAATTGGTAGATTCTATTATCACATATATGTCACGTGATATAATAAACCAAGTGATTTATTTTGAAAACTAAAAATTATTAATATTTTTAATTAGTTCATTTATTCAATTAAATATGTACAAAATCCCTAATCTAAATTAATTGAATCAACAAACTAATTTCCAAATTCTTGTGAAACCTTGATTGAAGGCAGAATCCATAATCACACCTCTATTGTCTCGTATTCTCTCTGCTATCACGTGTCTCTGTTCCCTTTGGTTTGTCTCAGCTTCATCTTGCGTCGGCTCCTTCTCAACTACTAGTTCATAATGTAAAAGCATTTGCTTACTCCTCCTCTTTATGCTTTTAGAACCATTAATTGAGTCAAACAAGGATGCATCAAGTGTAGTTGGGTTTCTTGATGCAGGGAATGCTAAAATAAGAAGATACTCTGTAGTTATAGACATGTGAAAATCCATTTCAGCAAATTCCTAGCTACCCTCTTAACTTTCTTATGCTGCTTTTTCACATTGTTTCTTTGTTAGGTTCAATTGAAGGCTCTGACAAAACTCAAAATATATCGTTCAAATATGTGGCTAAAAATGACCAAGTAACTTCCTTTTCATCTCTTCATTAGGATGCTAAATCACTTAGCAACTTATAATACTTCTGAAATAAGGATGAAGATGTAGTTGATATTTCATCCACTCTTTTATAATTCTACAAAAAGGTCTCAATATAATGTTGTTGAGAAGCAAAGCAAAGAAATTATAATGGCAGATTAGTATAAATAATAAGGATATTTTGGTTTACTCAAGGAAGGAAGAATTTAGCTTTCTATTTATTGGCTTCTCAAGAAGAGTTGTTGAAGATCTTGAATATAGCTTTCTATTTGATTGGCTTCTCAAGAAGATTTGTCGAAAATCTTCGTACTTGGGGAAATTCTGAATATATTAAATCAAGTTAGATTAGGGGTTTTGAATATATTTAACTAAAGAATTAACAAAATAATTGAATAAATAAAAAGGTAATAATAATTTTTAGTTTTTAAAATAAGCGCGTAATAGTGGAGCCCATTAACTAATTAAAAAATTAAAAGTGTTACATTATCCCATTAACTGATTAAAAAATTAAAAAATGATGAAAATTAATCTCGTTTAATTTTTTATGCATTTAGGGTTTACTTTGAACGTTTTGAAAACGTTAAGGCTGAAATTCATCGCTATGGTGTCAGGGTTCAATTTGTATTATGATGAAAACATTATGGTTCAAAATGCACCTTATCCTACATTTTAATTGACAAACTCATATGTTGTATTATTGCCTTGACCTTACTTCCTCTTTTCCTCTAAGTCCAGCCCATTATGATCCAAAATGATGTGAGATTCTATAGCACTTCTCCACCTCTAATAATCAAATCTTCTAAAGAAACAAATTGTTGATGTATATCGTTTTGTAATATAATTAATTAAAGGCACTATTTATCTTTATATATTTTTGTTAATTATATTTGATATTTTAATACTAAAAGTAAAATCCCTATAATAATACTATGTAATTGAAATAATGATTCAATTTGTAACAACAACAACACCCAATGAAAGTCATGCTGAGTTAGTTTTTTCTTATAAAAAACAATTAATCTTATAAAATTTAAGTATGAAGATATTTAAATAAACATATGAGTGCTTTTAAAGAATAAGTTTACTGAACTAACATGATTATGAAGATCATAAATGAAATACTACTTATGTATCTATATATTTTCTCATCATAATGATTGTATAATTGATTCTTAGACTTGAGATTACCAAAGTATATCACGTGAGAATTATTACGTTTCAATGCTACTTATGACCTAATCTATTTAGATTAGCTTATTCGGTAGTACTTGAAAATAGTATAAACCACATGGAAATAGTTAAGTAAGTCAATAAATAATTTCTTACTCTAAAGTAATTAAGGATAATGTTCCATTGTTTTTTATTAGTATTGATTTAAGAAATTCCCTAGCCAAAGTAAATTGAGATTTAAGAAGGTGTTTTCTAATATCAGTTGTAAATCAATTATTAATTAGCAAGAACTACAATTAAAGTAAAAAGAGTGAACACTAATTCCATACTTTATTATCCAACTAGAACATTGGATGATAAAAGGACTTAATTATACATCATAACCATGAATAGTAGGATAAGTCAAATCACTGTGACATTCCTATTATTTGGGTGATCATGACATGTTGTTAGACGTCAATCTTAGTCTATGATTATAAATTTTTTAATTAGAGAATTAAAGATAAATTAAAATGAGTTTTAATTTATTTAATTCTAGTTATAAATTAGAATTGTAATTTATAATCATTGTCAACATATTAAGAACTTAAGGGGTCACACATAAAAAAGAAATTTAGAAGAGAAGAATTAATTTAAATTGAGTTGTACTTAATTATAGTTAGGAAGTTTAATTTTAATAAGAAAAAATCCTATGTCTTTTTTTTATAAATAAGAGAAAGGCCTAAAGAAGCTAGAACTCCTACATTTTTTTTAATGTAGAGTTCTGTTTGTCTACTATGTGGATATCGTTAAAGAGTATACATGTGGACAACTTGTCCGAAAAGAAACTTTTGTAAGAATCTAAATTAGGTATGATTCAACCCTTTTATTTATGATTCTTATTTTTACGTTATTCAATTAATGAGATCAGATTAAGAAATTGAAATATTTTAATTTTTATTACACTCGTAATTCTATCATAGTTAGTTTCCTAATAGTAGCAATCTTTACAATTTAGTCTAACATCATAAAGAGCTTCTTAGCTCTTTGTTTGAGCCAAAATCAAAATCTCCAAGACTTGCTTTCTCCTTCATTATTCAACTCTTAAAACCAAACTTAGAAATCCAGTCATTTTCTTTCATTTGCCCTTACTTAGGATAATAGTAGACTTTTGAAGAAGAAATTAGACATTATAATAATTAATAAAAATTGGATGGTTACCTTCCCCAATGCATTGACAAAATTTAGTAATCAACTATCTCAAATTATAGCTTATTCTTGGTTTTTGTTTTTTTCATATGTGAGCCACGATCATGGCCTGCATTGGGTAGACAAGAAGACACTCACAAACGTCAAGTTTTGAAGGATTTTTTTAGACCTTTTGAACCCTTAAAAAAACTATGGTTACCCAAAACATAAGAGGATACAAAAATAACAAAAGGAGGCAAAGAAAGGGAGCTTTTTGCATCAGTCACCTTGAGAAACTCTAGAGAGAGATTATTGAGAGATAGAGGAAGAGATAAGAGGAGAAGAGGCTGACTCGAAGTATTTCCCAGATCAGGAGTTTTTCCCGATGTCGCTGCCTCCCGTCATCTATTTTATATTATATTCCTATTTTTTAGTTTTACTATTGTATAGAATTTGATTGAATAGTTGGTGATAGGATCTATAATGTCGAGGATGTTCTAAACTCACCTTCGAAATTTTATTGTTGAGTTAATGAGAATATAATTATTTATGTGTTTATTGGATATTATTGTGGTTTGATCTTGTTATTGCATAATTCGACAACAAATTGAGAGGGTGAATTGAATGAAAAACAATTAAATTGGACTAACGAGAGTTAGGTGATTCAATAGAAACTATAATTAAATCAGATTAGTAATTTATGTGGAGAGAGATCTTGTATAAGTTTCCGATAGTTTATTAGAGAACTTCAAAACTAATTAGGATTTTGGATAGGTTGTGAATTAAGAGATTGCAATCTCCATAATATGATTAGGGTTTATGATTTAGGATTAGTGGTTACAACTTGAGAGAGAGTAATCAACCCTATGATAGTCTAAAACCAACAATCCAATAATTCATAATCAGTTAGGTAAGCATTAAAGATAGATAAAATTCCTTTTCTTTCAGTTGGTCATTTCCTTTGGTTGATTCTTGGATGTGTTGCAAATTGCTTAATAGCTAGTATTTTCGTGTTTGATTCTTAAATTGATTGATTGAATTAAATTCTTGTATTAGTTTTGTTACATCTTTAATTTTTGTTATTTGTTTCTAGCTTTAGATTTTAGGATTAGATTAGTTCCCTCCTCATGGGATCGACACCTTTAGTACTATGCTAATGAACTGTGCGCTTACAAATTATCGAGGGTTAATAATTAAAAGTTACACATAGCAAAACCCCAACCAAATTTTTGGCGCCATTGCCATGGAGGCGTAGATTAGTTTAATTCTTGTAGTCTAAGGCTTTTTCACCATCTTTTGTTGAAAAAAAAGTTGGGCATAAAGTAAATGACACATCAAATATCACCAGACAACAATGGGGAATCTCAAGAGTTGAACACCAAAAAGAGAAAGAAAGAACAATCATATAGGATATATATTATAGGGAGCAAAGGACCCTTGTGGATTTTAATGAGCCCCAGTTTAGTTGGGGAAATCGTCATCCTTATTTGAACATGTACACTTTGGGGTGGTAGAACCACCCAGATTTCTACTAGTCTAACCATGAAAGGACTCCCATCGGACATCAAGACTTATTAGGATTTCAACAAGACGAATCCAGTTCATGGGATTCCAAGTTGGACAAAATCATAGATAAGATTACGGATATGGAAGAGACCCAGAAGAGATTGGAAGAGAAGTTTGAGCAAGTAGCAGAAGATGATGCCTCTTCTATTCACATCCTAGTGGTTTGAATGGGCCAGCATTCCAGGGAATTTTGTAAGCAAAGTGTGGAAAACTGTCTGCGTAGTATGAAAGTAAATTCAATAGAGCCATGTCAAGTTATCATATTTAGGAATGGGTAAAGCTAGAAGAACCAGTGAGAAATCAAGTTGAACCCCACCTTATAGAAAACCAAGAAATCAAGAAAGAGGATGAAGAAAAGGATGAAAACCCCCCATATTATTTGCCAGATCTTGTGTTGGCTCCCGTTTCCGGAATCCAATTCTTAATAAAATATCATCATACTTGAGTGTGGTTCCTTGTAATCTCTTCTTGCTTTGATACCAACATGTTGGATCCTGCTTGTGGAACCCAACCTCTTGAACCATAAAACGTATGTGTACTATTGCTCGTCATACAAACGTGAGCATAATCCAAAGAAATCATGAAGTTTAAAGTTTCATACCATTTCTATGTTCCTTTTTCCATAACACATCTCACTTATATATATATAACAACAATTCATGTGCAAAATTAATCATCACAAATCAATAACTTACTCATATTATACCTAATTTCAACTTAACCTCAAACATATACAAATTCATATTTCCACTCATCAACATCCATACATAATTCATAATTACTTAACATCAAAGAATAGAGTTTTACAAGCTCTAAAGGCATTCCAAGCCACAATTACAACAATAATCCAAAATCTCA
>JAOTBA010000002.1:11816404-11838477 GCA_025629845.1 Erythroxylum squamatum
CAAGCGATATACCAAAGAATTGGAAGGGTACACAAGTCGCCACCCTTGCTTAGCTAGCATCGCTAAATTAAAACATCGTAAATTTCGAAATCCCAAGCCACCGTCGACTTTTTTCTCACACATACGATCCCATCGTAACCGATGGATTTTATGAGATCCATCATCTTTCGTTGTCTTATTGATGCACGACCAACGAGGATTGTCTTTTTCGTTGTAGGTTCTCCTAGCACGTCAAGGTCGTATCCGCCTTCTCGAGCCTCCTGACAACGTACCGTTGTCCACAAGAAACGACAAAGACGCGACAACCCAAATGTGGATCCTTTTCCAATCTCTGATGTGCCCCCTCTTTCTCTCTCTTTGATAACACAACTCTTCACTTCTTCCAAGCTCTTTGTTTTATCAAATCTGCTGTAATAAAATCGTAGGTTTACCTCTGTTATAAGATATTCAATAGTTAGGCTTTAGTCTTCTCTCTTGTTTACCTGAGATTTGCAAAAACCCTAAGCCTTTAATACAGAAATAGTTCTAGTTTTCTTAGTTTCCTAATTATTATTATTATTTATTTATTTTTGGGTATTTTTACTTATTGATGTATTTAGTTCAATTTTTATCTATTTAATATTTTACCGTGCTTGTTTCTGCCTTTTCCTTATGTAACTTGCATCATTCTTATCTTGTCTCATTTGCATGTGGGTCTATCAAAAACAGCCTCTTTATTATGTAAGGGTAAGGTTGCGTACTATCAGACCTCTCTAGACCCTGCTTCATTGCAGGACTTCGGACTGGGTGCAGCAGCTGCTGCTGATGATGAAACATATATAAATTAACTAACTTATTTATTCCGAAAGTTAAGTCACAAAATTAAATAATTTGGATTGCAATAAATAATTTGAATAACTAGTTTTAATTCTTAAGTCCAATTCTACTTATCGAGTTTGTGACAAACTTTTATCCCATAATAATACGCAAATTGTAAACTCCGATGTTGATTTATTGTTAACAATATATCTATCAAAAATTAAATTTTTTGTTTAATGTTTTGATGTAATTTTTTTATTATATGATTAAATTGTAATATTTTAAATATTTTGTATTGTTTTAAATTTTATATTTGCATGATAATTAAACAATCTTTTTTCATATTAAATATGGTTATTATTTATATGAGAAAATAATATTAATAAAAATAAATAAATTGTTGTTATTTTAAATTTATATTATTATGATTTTTGAGACAAGAATGATATAAAATTATAAAATATACAGTGCAATATATTTAAGAACTAATTGACAATTTAAAAAAAATTCAAGAACTATTTCATAAATTAAAAATTACCCAAACCAATACTTGATATTGACTGATACCAATACAATATCGTACTATAACTAAATTCGATACTGGTATTGATACGGTATTCATAATATTAGTCAATACACGTAGTTGAACTATAAGTTTTTCTAAACCAAAATACTCGACCGTAAGCTTAATTAAACTTAATACTTATACTCGGACTTGATCGAATTTGAATATAAAAATCCAAACTTAAATTCAAACTCCATCAATCTAATCCGAGTTCAAGCTCAATCGATTGAGTCTTAAATCTTAATATACGAATCCAACCTGAATTCAAACTTTATCAACCTGACCCGAATTCAAACTCGATCAACTTTACATCCGAATGCAATTCCTAAGCTCTGGCGTGAAGACAATTTACCTTTTCAACCCACCCACTAGCTGGACCAACCCCAAAATCAGGCTTTTCAAACCTAGGCAAGGGAGCTGAAAGAGTAAAGAGTAGCTGGTAAGCACGCGAAGCAAGGTCGGTGTAGTCTTTGTTATAGGATGAACTTTACCACCTCCGGTTACCAGCGATTCATAAATGCAAAATAGGGCAAGTCCATGCGTCTATTAGGAACAACATAGTTATTAACCCATCAAAATTACCTCACTTTTCCAACAATTAAAAACAAGCGGAAAAGCCATAGAGCACCACAAGAAGTTACTTTCCATGTTAGTGTCTCAACAAGAGATCAGTTTCATGAAACAAGCCTTACATACGGATATTTCATGATATCAAATAATAGCATATTGAAGTTTTGAAATAAAATATGTTCCATTCCATTATCTATCTGATATATTTTATTTAAAAGCACCGGCAAGAAATTACCTCCAAGTATGTAGGAAAATAAATTAATAAGAATTGCATCTACTATCGTACAAATGAGGGTGGATCACAAAACTCAACATAGCATAAGGTTAAAGCCACAAGAAGAGAGGAGTCTGTGCTTAGCGCCTCCCAGACGCCACTGATTCAGCAGAGAAGAGGTGCTTTACTCGTGAAAGAATTGAATCCTGTGCAGGATCATACGGGTGGTCTTTTGAAGGAATCTCCAGAATTGCTGGAACTGGCTTATTATAGCTATCAACCAAAAACCTTATCATATTTGCAACCTAAAAATCAGAGTGCACAAAGAGTGATAAGTCGATCTATGGTTTACGAGTATACATATAACTTGGGGCATGAATTTGTAGAACGACTAGATTTTAGGTTGCTACAACTGGCAATCCAAACATTTAATTTATGTCA
The DNA here is from genome assembly GCA_025629845.1 of Erythroxylum squamatum. NCBI lineage: Eukaryota > Viridiplantae > Streptophyta > Magnoliopsida > Malpighiales > Erythroxylaceae > Erythroxylum > Erythroxylum squamatum. The sequence continues at coordinate 11,818,993 of JAOTBA010000002.1, forward strand.
AATGATTAAATACTAAGCCCCCAACAAAAATTGGTCAACAGTATCCAATGTAGGTGATGATAATTCCATAAATGCAAAGCTAGGCAACTAATAACGGTTCCCATGTAATGTATTCTATAGAAATGATGTCAAGACAGTGTGTAAAGAAGCATGAGCTCAGAAATGAGTTATTAAACAGCTCTTTGATCAAATCTCAAGGTACTCCACTTACATTAATCACATATCCAATCTTCCCAATATTGAATTCAACATACATGCTTCACATTTCCAGTAATATAGGTATATATATTAAGGAAAAGGGCATTCAAGAACAACTTTGTGTATTAAATGATGCATGGGAAACATGTAGTAATTTCAGATATTAACAATTACAAGTCTAAGAAGCAGTTTTCACTTTAAAAAGTTCATGAAATCACGTAGAGACTGCAAAAGGGAAAACTTACATATTGGCTTATCATCACAATTGCAATATCCTCCCTTGTTGTGAACTCTTTAAATGCATCTTCAATTTGCTTAACAGTTGTCTCTAAGAAGAGAACAAACAAATAATGTTAATAAGAAAATAAATAAAACTCAATATAACTAAGAGAAAAAAGTAACTACTAGAATTCTTTCTACGACACCATTTACTCAACCTCAGACATTATATACGGATCTTAAAGTAGTCTCACAAGTTCTTGTTTCCATGAATGATGACATAAGCTCATTCAAACTATAGTTTCCTCATCTACAGATCACTCTTACTTCACATTGTATAAAAATATCTGCATTGGCTCCAAGTATTTGAAGTACAAGAAGTAGAAGAAAAACTTTAAACTAGCTTTCTACAAGAGATAATTTACAACATGGCTAGAACTCTGAACAGTTATAGATTTATTCATTTCCATGTTACCCAAATGATCATAGAAAACACAGATTGCAACAGAAAATCAGGTGTATGTATTTATACTTCAGTCTTTTTCATGTTTTTCATTATCTCTATACAGTGCCTGTTTGAATTATAAGCTGACGAGGTAGAACAATTTCCAAAATCAAATAGGTAAACCATAAAGTCTGAGCCCAAACAGGAAAATAATTGAGACCACTGCATGCATCATGAAGCCAAAGCATAAAATCATGTCTTCAGGGGGTGTTTAGTATCTAAAAAGAATTATTTCCTTCTAATCCACTCAGGTTCAGTTCCTAAAAGAGGAGATATCTACCCCTATTTTATATATTAGAAATCATTTATGTCAACTATACATTTAATAAAAGTAAATACACTGACTCACTCTGCAGACACTATGAACTTCTGGTCTTACAACATTACACAATCTCTCAAAAGGTGTAGCTCATCCAAACATAAGACACAAGGAATGGCGAACTATGATGAGGTTGTAACTAGAAAAAATCCATGTTGTATTAACTAAATTATGACTAGCTTGTAAGAATATATTGGTTGAGTCAATCTCAATTATGCATCACTAAGAAAAAGAATTCATAAATCAAAACCATACTCGAATCAACAATAAGATAATTTGTCTTCCTTCGCAAGTCCACATTACCCACTCCAGCGAGTAAAAATCCAACGACCGTATCCTATATGACAGCAATGAAATATCAGGATTACCAAAACTGATGGCCTATTCATAGTTCAGTGAGTAATTGGCAGAAAAGAATGTTCACATGTATGTTTTAAATGATTAGTGTATGGTACGTGAGGACATATTGCATGTTGACAGTGAAATCTACAATTGCACAATGATGAAGCAAACACCTAAAGTATCATTTTGTTACAAGGAATCAGACAATCAAAACAAGAAAAAGGAGTCATAATGAGTCCCGGAGGAATTGTAATCAATTGAATCGAAAAATTATGTCGAAAAATTATGTTCAGTGGAAACAATTTTGGAGATAAAATAGATTAAATTGGGGGGTGGGAGTTGCACAAGAAAGAAAGAAAGATGTCAGGCCAACTTTGCTCCAATAGGCACACCGTGACTAATAAATATCATCACGTACTCATTCGATATCCCATGCTTGTGTGGAAGCTCATATAAACAATGTCGTCATCTAAATGCAAACGAAACATGTACACAAAAAATTCACTGAACTTTATCCGCAAGCATGAGACCTCTTCCTCTCCCCTCCACTAAGCCCCTAATTCAGTGGAAGCAACTAAACAATAGAAACTGTATAATCACTCACAAACAGAGCTCAGATCAGTTCAGCTCCAGCGAGGAATGCGGAAGTGACCCCAATTTAACACAGATGCGCATATCAAGAAAAATATGCGAAACATTAATTGCTCTACAAGATTAAGAAAAACAGGAAAATAACTGGGCCTACAAAATGCTTGCTTACCTCATCTGCGATCATTGCAATGAGGGCAGAGTTGCTAGTACGAATTTGAGTTTTGTTAGCCATTCGCTACAAATCTGCACTCGCTAAAGAACCCAAAATAAAGAAACAGTAAATTACGACAGCATCCACAGAATTTCCAGCAAAGCAAACACCTTTTAGAAGATCGCAGAAACATGCTGTCCCTAATTTACATAAACCAAATTTACAACACATGCAGTCTCAGCACAAGCTTGTTTCACAGTTTAAGAATAGGAGACTCGCTGAAGGTAACTTTCAAGTATCATAAGAAGCAGCAAAAGATCGAGCTTTGAACTAAAGGGCACCCAAATGGAACCAGAGGAAAGATGAAATGAACCCAGAATGCAAGAAATATAATAAGATCAAATATTTATAGAAATTATATAAAGTATGAACCAACCAAGCAGTAACAAAATCTTGAAGAAGAAAGACAAATCCCAAAGTCCAACAGAAGAAGAAATAAAGAAATGAAGAAAAATCATAAATTGGTATATAATCGCAAAAAAAAAGGAGCAGAGAGCAAACAACAACTCTTGATCGCATAAAAATTGAGGAAGATTTTTAGTTTTTCAAGGAATCAGATTTAGATCCGCGTTTCCATGTAGAAGGAGGAGAGAAATGAAGAAACGAAACAAAGATTGAAAAATGAAATTCAAGTGACTGTGATAGAGGACGAGGATTACACCAAGCTGTAGATGGAATTGGACACTTTCTCTCGCCTCCTGTTCTCACTGACAAACCAAATGCTTCTTCCTTCTTAAAGCAATATATGTGAGTGAATAACTCCAATCAAAATTTGTTGAAAAAGTAATTTAATTTATAAAGGAAAATTTTGCAAAATGAAAATCATGCCCTGGCAGCCGGCCTGGCCTGTGGTCCACAGTCCCTGATTGACTGGGCCTAGGGCCGGTTGCAACGCCGAGCCGGATCAATATTACAAAATAAATTGACTTTAATCTTGGATTAGGCCCAACTTGACTTATTGTCGTCTATGGTCAAAATTATTTTTTTACGAAAACTAAAAAAGAAATGTGAAATTATTGTATTTTAACTTTAATTATTTTAAAAATAAATATAAAATTAGGTAGTAAAAGGAAATAATTCCCTTTTAAAGTTTCAAAAATTGTTAAAATTATTTTATTTTAAAAATTTTAAAAAACTTTTCTATGGTTTAATTTTTTAAAAATATTATATTAAAAGATAACAATAAAATATAAGTAACATAAATATCATATATGTACTTATTCAATTTTTAAAATTAATTAAATTTTATTTAAAATAATAATTTGTTATAATTATTAGATTTAAGAATTTAATTAAACTACAATATTACATTTTGTTATTACTTTTAAAGAAAATTTAAAAGATTTTTAAAAAATTAAAAATTTTAAGTTTTAAATGTAACTCACCCAAATTTTTAATTAAAACTACTGGTTGCAATAATGTACGTATATTCTCTCAAGAGCACGCTGTCGTTTTGTCTTTCGGTGTAATGGGAGCTTGTGCTCTCTTGTATTCCAATGAGATTTTTTTCATTTTCTCAAAAAAAAATAATGTACGTATATTTATTGCTTGACCCAGAACGACCGTCTCATCCTTTTTCGTTTCTTCTCTTCCCATTTGCTGTGGCAGCTGATGGCAAATCCTACTACATCCAGATACAGTCTGTAATGTATCACAAAGCCCTTAAAAGTCCAAAAATACTCCATCCGTTACACCCATCTCTGTCTGTCTGTCTGTCATGGATTCTTCTGCCAGCGCCGTGCCTCCATTTCTCAGCAAAACCTACGACATGGTGGATGACCCTTCCACCAACGCCGTCGTTTCTTGGACCAACAGCGGCAATAGCTTTGTGGTCTGGAACGTCCCTGAGTTTCAGAAACACCTTTTGCCCAAGTATTTCAAACACAACAACTTCTCTAGCTTTGTCAGACAACTCAATACTTATGTGGGTACACCTTTTTCTACTTTCATTCTTTCATTTTGTTTGGCTTTTCTCTCTTTAGATTAATTGGTCGACCTCGTAGATGCTAAATTCTAGGGGTGAGTTCGTTTTGTGACATTGACTTCTACTGAGTCCATTGTCTGTTCTGTTGTGCTTGGGATCTGCTTTCTACTGGTATTTGCGGGTTTGGTTGTGGAAGCTATTACTTTCATTTGTGGAAGACCAGGTGTTGTTATTAGGAAGGCGATTCTTTATGTCAATGGGAACTTTTTTATCAAGAGAGTTTGAAATTATTGGACGGACTTATTTGGGTTTCAACAACTAAATGGAGTACCCTTTTGAGATTTTAGAACTGCTGTTGAAATTCATACTGTGTCGGTTTTTAATTTACGTGTTTACTGGATGTGAGCGTGCGTAAGCTAGTGATGTTAACAGGCTCCAAGTCTATGAACTCCTTGGAGGCGGTTGACAGTTAAATAGGTTATTTCTTTGACTGATGTTTGGTTATACTCATTAATCCCAAGTTATTTGGTTTTTCCTTTTTCCTGCAATACCATATTTGGCTATGTTGTGGTGTAAGTGTTTGCTGTAATCTTTTCATTTTAATCTTTTCGTTTCCACTTCATGATGCTCAAGTCAGGTCCATGACTCCTTTTTCACCATATAATTGTTTTGGCCAATGGTTCCTTCCTTTATTTTTGGGCGGAACATCAGAATTGGAAATCTGTAGAAACACTCCTCATCCCATGTACCAATCAAGATAGGAACCTTGGATAATGGGGAGGTCTGTTGGTGGTTCTTTAAGCTGTTCTGCAATTCATGTCAGCATGGCGTGTGAGTTGTGTTAGCTTTTCCTTTTCCCTCCCCATTTCATTTCACCATTATATGTGTTCACGTGTTATGCAAAAGAGGTTTAACTCTATAGAAAAAATAAAAATGGAAAATTTAGTCAACCACAAGCCTTAATTTGGTGGAATGTAAAATGATAATTGAGTTGACAGCAAAAACAACAATTCTTGAAATTTAAATTATGTTAGGATTCCTTATTAGATAGAAAGTAGTAGTAAGATAACTGTGTTATTCTAGTTTAAGATATGTTATTCTATTTATATAGGACTTAAAAACTACAAAATTTCTATTAGAATAGGATTTAAATTTGTTATGAATTCTTTCCTACTAGAATAAGAGTTCTGAGAACTTCTCTATAAATATGTGTACTCAGCACTTTGACGGGAAGAGAACTTAAATTTTTTTCTACAAACTTTTGATTTTTTAACTAAATGGTGTGATACTTTCTTCTAAGAGTGATTTTTAGACCCTAGGAGCAATTCTTATTTTTCTATGCTCTGTTGTTTATGTTCCTTACTACATTCTAACTTAAAGTTCTAGCAACCAAAACCCTAAATTCTAGTCATATCAAACTTAAATTCTAGCCATATTAAGCCTTAAATTCTTATTCTAAAATTTTCAGCAAATAATCCTTAGCAACCCAACTATACCTAATCTAAAATTTTAGAATTCCAAGCTAAAATCCAAACCTAAAACTTGATATTCCAATAGTTTAATCTCAGCCATATTTACTAATCTTGTAAGTTTTAGCTACTAGTTAATACTAATTCTATTTGTCCTACATCAACATGTCTACGAGAATGAATATTTTTTCTCACGTAGGCTTCATGTAGTAGCTTAAAAAGTGATTGTTATGATTGCATTGAGCAAAAGGTGATTAGGCAACGTCTTTAGAGGAACAATAATCCTATTTGTTAAACATAGATGGTAAGGGTTGAAGAAAATGCTAAACTTTGTGAAATCTAATACAAGCTTAAGGACTTGAGTCATTTAACTATAACATTTGAATTATAGGTTCTTGACTGATTTATAATCAATAGAAAGGTTGTATCTTGGTGTGGTTTGTCCTTGCCATCCGCTATCAAATTTATTAGCTTTCACATTGATCCTTTGTGTTTATATTTTGACCTTGCAGGGTTTTCGGAAGGTTGATCCAGATCGCTTTGAATTTGCAAATGAGGGGTTCTTAAGAGGGCAAAAACTCCTCTTAAAGAGTATATCTAGAAAGAAACATGTTAATTCACATGGTAATCAGGCACCTCAAGTGCAGAGTTCCTCAGTTGCAGCCTGCGTTGAAGTTGGTAAATTTGGACTTGAGGAAGAGGTTGAAAGATTGAAGCGTGACAAAAATGTCCTTATGCAGGAGCTTGTTAGGTTGAGGCAGCAGCAACAATCTACCGATCACCAATTGCAGACGGTTGGACAACGTGTTCAGGGGATGGAACAGCGGCAGCAGCAAATGTTGGCTTTCCTTGCAAAAGCCATTCAAAGCCCAGGCTTCTTAAATCAGCTTGTACAGCAGCAGAATGATAGTAATAGGCACATTGGTAGGGGCAGTAAGAAGAGGAGACTTCCCAGGGAGAAGGAAGAAACTTCTGCTTGTGAAAATGGAAACAATTCAATTAATGGACAGATTGTGAAGTTCCATTCTTCTATGAATGAAGCAGCAAAAGCAATGCTGCATCAGATCCTAAAGATGAACTCTTCACCTAACCTGGAAACACCAATAAATAGCTCTGGTCAGTTGCTGATTGGTAATATTCCTTCTTCCAGGGTCTTAGGAACTGGGAGTACTTCAAATCGCACCTCAGGACTGACACTTTCAGAGGTTCCAACTGCTTCTGAGCCTTCATATTTACCCATTGATTCAGGTACTGTTATTTCGGAAATCCAGTCTCCATCTTGTTTGGCGACTTGCCATGCCGAAACAAATTTTGCTACTACAAAAAGCATACATACTTCTGGTCAAGATAAATGCATTGCTGATTCAATTGGAGTTCAAGGAAATATTCCTGGAATCTGCACTGCCATTCCTAATGCAAGTGTTGTGGGATCTGGGACTGGGCGTGCAGAGTATATTGATCCATTGTCCTGTGCATTGGATTCAACGAGTCCTTTAGAAGATGAGGCTCTTACTCTTGATCAGAATATGGATGTTCTTGTGGAAGGTATTCCCAAGCTTCCTGGCATTAATGATGCATTTTGGGAGCAGTTTCTTGCAGAAAATTCATACACAGATGATGCAGATGAAATTAATAGCAAAGAACAGGAGTTGCAACCTTGGCAACAAAATGAGTGGAACAAGTTAGAACAGATGAATCATCTTGCTGACCAGATGGAGCTTCTTACATCACAAGGCAGGAGCGCATGAAAGTCTTGTCAATTGTACATAAGTTTTTGCTCTGCAAAGGTAACTTTTAACACCATTTCTGATGACAGTGGGAAGTCTACAAGTTCTTCCTAATGTCTTGGATAGTTAACTAGATCAGGCTCACCCATTTCAGCTTTGAGCCTTGATTTCTATTTCTAAAAGCCAGCATAAGTAGGTTTTCCTAATACAATGTTTGTTGCCAAAAGTCGGGGGCTATACTGGAAGTATAATTTTCCCTTGATTGTATCACAATGTAAATGCATATGAAGAAAATATTTCGCCTTGCAGAAACTTTCTTCCCATCTGCCAAAAGTAGCTACATGTGCATGACTATATGACAAACGATTTTTTATAGTTTGAAATGTATGTTTATATGTAAAAATTCATACAACACAAAAGTTTCCAACTATCCTTCATCCATTGCTACTCTGGTAAAGATGTACGTGATTTACAATTTTGGCTGCACATTTGTTTCGCTGGTTGTGTTGAAGTGCAAATAAGTATTGCCCTCATCATGAACTCGAACATGATGAGAGTTGAACGAGAAAAATATGGTATTGCTTTGAAAATTGCTTCTGTGATTCTTTGCAGTGTTGGGGTACTGCCCTGCTGAGCAGACAAAGCTTTTGTTCAATGAGAGATTCAAGACAAGTTCTGTTTGATAAAACCTTCTTTCACCTTTAGCGTGTGTACTGAATTTTTAAGTTTGCTTCTCAGAAATGCATACATATATATAGAGAAATAGATAGATGGTATTGCAAAACTTGTTAAAGGTTTAGATGTCTGTCTCCCCCACCTACTGGAAGTTTACAGGCTTACAGCAATAATGGATGAGACAAGGCTCGAAATAGGATGATATTATATTAATGCAGCTTAATTTAAGTAGAGCAATTTGTAATTTCAAGTGGAAATTAGTTTGTTGGTGAATGATGGATATTGGAATATTTTAGTAATTTTATGGGAAGTTCTTCTATTGATCTAACAATAAATTAAAAAAAAAAACATTCAATTTAGTACTCTCAATTAATTATCTATTTAAAAAGATTCATTGATATTTTTATTAGTGAATTCTTTAGTTATATGTACATCTCAACAGGAAGAAGGCCTTAAAAGACAGCCCCTTCAATTTTAGGGTTAAACTACAACGTTTAGAAAATCTCCCAAATGTTCTATTCTGGATTAAAATATTTTTGTAGACTCTATTACGACCCGTACGTCTTAATTGGGTAAGAGGACCCATAAAAGATCCCATCTTACCATAATATATTAAGAAAATTCTTAATCTTGTAACTTTTCTTGGTTGTACATCTTCTAATTCAAGAAGTTAATAGTTATGGATCGGTAATTTTGCGAATGAAAATGATTTAATTTCTGGTGCTACAAGTAGTGGTAATATTCAAAAGGTAGTGTTTGAAAAGGATTTTCTTCAGTTAAAAAATTAGGAAAGTTAAGGATTTTTCAAATATTGTGATAGGAGATAAGAGAGAGTTCATGCTATTTTCCCAAAATTTTTGAATCCAGGTAATGAAGAAAGTGTAAAATATAATGATGCTTACTTTTACTGGAAGCAACAAGACCAGCTGCACATGTGCAACTTACAATCCTAAGCTAAGGTGAATCAACTCAAATATCAACTGTGAAACTGGAAGAAGGCGCACAAGCCATGAATGATTGTACACTAAGGTTATGTTTGGTTGGACGTAAAGTTTTTAATAGAATGAAATGATTTATAATGAAATAAAATATAAATGGATGTAATATTAAAAGGTTGTTGTTTGGGAGGGATGAAATGGTTCATAATATAATATATTGAAATGTTATTTAAAAGAAGGTTTATAATGTAATATAGTAAAAAGTTGTTTATCAATTTACGTTCCATCCTAAATCTCCCAAATTAGAGATTTCTTATTTTTACTGTTTAGGTTGGGATGAGATATAATATGAAATCCTCATCTTTCATCTTATTTTATTATAAGCCTCTTTTTTTTTTCCAAACGATTGAATAATATTGCATTCTATTCCATTCCATTAATAACCTCCTAACTAAACATAACATAAAGGTAAAAAAAAAGAAGGTAATTGATGCTCTGGCTTCAATCAATGCTCTTACTAAAGAGTCAGAGCAAATGGAGGTAATCCTTGATGGTTTCAATGAAGACTATGAAAGTTTTATTATTGGTTTTCTGATGAAACATGAATTATACATGATTGATGAACTTGAATCAATGCTCCTAATTTAGGAAGAACATACAGAAAAATACTGGAGAAATTTAATGCCTAAGTTGCCATAGGCTCAAGCTCACTTTGTTCAAAATTCTAACTCCAAATATGCAACATAAGTAAAACTTTCCTCAACCAAGATTTAATCAATCTAGTAACCCGCCATTTTATTGAGGTGGAAGTGGTGGTCGTTTTTAGCAGAACTGTGGTGGTGGCTGTGACAGAGGTCGAGGAAGAGGAGCTTTTAGCTAACCTTAGTGCCAAGTCTGAAAAATTTGAGCATACGACATTTAATTGCTATCATTTAAGAAAAACTCACCTTTAGCCTTCAGTATTTTACCACTGAACTATTTGGAAAAGTGACATGTTTGGTCAAGTGATAATTATTGTTTTTTAAATTTCATCATTTCTTTTTTGTTAAATACCAGGACAGACACCAAGCATGTCCTTCTACGAGGATTTCTTAAAGATGGGTTATACCAATTTCAAGAACTGCATATAGTCTGTCAAATCATCATCTCCACCATGTAACCCATGACTTCTAGCACTTTATTCAGTGTTGCTGCCGCTAAGCCCACTGTTATTGCTGCCACTCCAAAAGTCCTACATGTGACTAGTAAAGAAAGTAGAAAAAATAGTACTATGGCATTATGATACCCAAGGCTTAGCCATGCCTCTGAAAGCATAGTGAACAATGTATTGAAGTATTGAAATGTCATCAAAAGCAATAAAAATAATTCCATCAATTGTATTGCTTGCTCTTTAGGGAAAGTACATAAACAGTCTTTTCCTATCTCACACAAACAAGGTGGCAAGCATATACAATTAATATACTAACATATGAGGACCCTCACTAATTGAATTTTCAGATAGCGTTCATTATTATGCTCACTTTTTAGATGCCTTTTCTCACTAGCTATATGTAGTTGTACCCATTAAAGAACAACTATGAAGCACTCGTTATCTTCATTTCCTTTAAAGCCATGGTTTAGTTGTAAATAGGCTACAAAATCGATACCCTTGAAATTGATAATAGGGGAGAATATCTAAGTAACTCATTAAAGCAATTTCTTAACCTTTATGATTTCACTCGTAGGAATGGCAATATGTTAGGCTTGCCCACGTATTCCAAAAAATTTTAGCCGAGTCAAAGTCAAACTGGACAATCCAAAGTCTGATTAAGCATAGCCCAGCTTGATTATTTTCTTCTTTTTTAATTTAAAATTAAAAAATGACTTCATTTTATTAAAAAAGATATCATTTTTCTTAAAAGTTTCAAGCTTCAGGTTGGGTTGAGCCAGGAAGCCTAAGCTCGAGCTTATCTTAAAGTTCAAAAATTAAAAGAAAAGCTTGAACCTAACTTAAAATTTGGTCAAACTAAATTGGGCTAGTTGACTTTGAGTTAGGTCGGCTGGCTGATTTGCCAAGCCTAATTACTGGTCATGTTAGTTGTCCATATATCCTTAAGTAAAATGGAGTAGGAGAACACAAACACAAACATTTGGTTGAAATGAGGCTAACACTTTTAGCTCATTCTTCCTTACCATTATTCTTTTGGCCTGATACTTTCCAAACATCCACATATTTGGTAGACTACCTGTCCACTCTAGTTTTGAATAATAAATATCCCTTAACTGTGCTTTTCAAGGTTCAATCAAATTGCTCATTTTTTTTTCAACTTTTTGGGTGCAAATGTTTTGCTCATCTTAGACCATACAATCAGCAAAAGTTTTGAAACCAAAGGTGTTTACCACCTTTGTTGGGTTATTACCTAACATTTTAGATGATGCATTAGCCACACCACATTAGAAGGAAGCTATGACTTATTATTATTATTTTTTTTTGAAAGGAAGGAAGCTATGACTTATGAGTGTCAAACTTTACTCAAGAATAATACTGGGCCTTTAGTGATCCTACCTATTGACATAGTTCTTATAGACTGTATGTGGGTGTTCCGAGTAAAAGAAAATTAAGATAGCTCCATTTAGCGCTATAAAGCTTGCTTGATAGCCCAGGGATTCCATCAGCAATATGGATTTGACTTCATAGAAACATTTACTCCTGTACAACTTGACATTAACAATGCCTTCCTCAATGGCTCTCTTCGTGAGGAAGTTTACATGTTGCAGCCATTTGGGTTTGAAGCTACTAATCAAACACTAGTTTGCAAATTAAACAAAGCTCTTTATTGCTTGAAGTTAGCCCCAAGAGCAGAGTTTGAAAGGTTATTATTGCTCTCGTTCATTTTGGGCCTCTCATTGTGATCCCTCTATTTTCATTAAAATCATTACCAAGTCAATTCTATATGTCTTAGTCTACGTGGATGACATACTTGTCACTAGCAGCTCAACTAATGAAATTCAACAATCAGTCACTCACCTCAACTCTAGTTTTGTACTTAAAGACCTTAGTGATCTTAGCTTTTTTTGGGGATTCAAGTCCATGTTACTACCGATAGTGGTTATCATTTTATCTCTGTCTAAGTACATCAAAGTTTTGTTAGCAAGAGCAAAAATGACAGGCTCCAAGTCTTAAACAACTCCTATGACTAGTGGCTTGAGATTACATACACATAACGATAGAGAAGCAATGAGCACAATTATATAGATCTTTTGTGGGAGCATTGCAATATGTCACAATAACTCAGGCCTGAAATTGCCTTCTTAGTGAACAGGGCCTGTTAGTTTATGAATAAGCTCTCTGATAATTAAATATTGGAAAGTAGTTGAGCGAATTCTTAATTAGGTGTTTAAGTGATACCTTAGACAATGACATTCATTTGAGGAAAGAAACAATACGTGATATCACAATTTACTGTGAAGCAAATTGGCCGGGGTGCAGATTCTGATGACCGATGCTCTACAACATGAGACTATGAGCCGAGAGCTTGGCAAATGTTATAACTGCGATTACTTAGGTTAAGTCACTGCTAAATAAGCTTAAGGTTTCAACTTCTAAAACTCCAGATATATTTTATGATAAAAAGAGTATAATACTATAATTATGTTAGCTGCGTGCAAGAGAGAGTCATTATTAAAGAAGTAGCTGTCTATCATGTTCCTTCGCAAGATCAACTTACTGATGTATTCACAAAATCAGTACCACATTTACGATTCATAGATCAGCCTCACAAACGTAACTCAGAGTAGAAAATTATCTCCCTGAGTTTGAGGGGGATTGTGAGAGAAAATAGCTTGCAGCTAAGGTAAGTTGCAGTAAAATTTTAGAACAGAATTTAATATGTTGTTCAGTCGGTACCTTAATTTAATTAACTATAATGGGCTGGGTGCATTTATTCATAGAATATATTTATTTATTGGCTGATAAGTCTTGGGCAACTACTATGAACGTTACGCACGTCATTAGAGACAAATCCCATGTCCTTGCCACGTTTGCAGTTTCCTAATCCATGAAACTGAAATTTGACCATGTCCTATGCCTATACGTACAATTAGTTTAATCAAATGTCGTCTAATGTTTGAGGTCATTGATGATAAGGTCTGTCAAATCCTACTAATCACTGTTATGCACGTATCAATACTATCCCACAGATCCGATATTGCAGCTCAGGAACGAGTTCATAGGCTTGAATTTTCCAAACCAAAGCACAAGATACGTAGGGAACCTGATGGCGGGTCAACTTGTGACGATGATTGTGAAATCTTTTGTTTTTGGCTAGGAAAACGGTTCTTGTAGATGATTTGGAAACAAGTTCAGAATCCATTTTGGCTGTGTTGTAGGTGGGTTGATTCTGGAGAATCCGGTATTCGGAGACATATATAGGAAAAGAACAAAAGGCAGGGATATTTGTTGCCATTTGGAGTCTGATACAAAGAATTTGTTTCAGATTCTAGATCAAGAGCAGCTTCTAAGTAACAAAATCCAGGATTCAGAAGATATTCTCCACAGATCATTATGTGGGTAATTTTGACGATGGGAAAAAATTGCAGGTAATGATCGATTTTCGTTAATCTAAGGTTTCAGCAAGGCTTAATTTTGACCAGATTTCATTCAGAGGAGAATCAGTAAGAGACCAAGGATGAGCGCCAAAGATCCTCTGAAACTCGACGACGAACAGCTAGCCGAACTACGTGAAATTTTCCGGTCATTCGACCGGAACAAAGACGGAAGTTTGACGCAGCTGGAGCTGGGGTCACTCCTCCGATCACTGGGTCTGAAGCCGAGCGAAGACCAACTCGAGGCATTGATTCAAAAGGCAGACACAAACAGCAATGGCCTGATAGAGTTCTCGGAGTTCATAGCACTTGTGGAGCCAGACCTTGTGCAAGCAAAGTGCCCGTACACGGAGGACCAGTTGAAGAAGATATTCAAGATGTTTGACCGGGACGGCAACGGATACATAACTCCGGCAGAGTTGGCGCATTCGATGGCCAAGTTGGGACATGCTTTGACGGCGGAGGAGTTGACGGGTATGATAAAGGAGGCCGACACAGACGGAGATGGTTGCATAAACTTTCAGGAGTTTGCTCAAGCGATTACATCTGCAGCTTTTGACAATTCTTGGCTCTGAATCTGTTGGTTGTTTTAATTGCTGTCATCCATTTTTTTTCTCCGCCTTCAAGCAGGAGATGCAAAACGTTGTCAGCCAATTTCCTACAGTTTCATGTCTTTTCCTTTACATGTTCTAAAGCTAGTCTTCAGTTTGCGATCATCTGTTGCCTTGCAATAACCTATTCAACTCGTGCAGAGCGCCAGAGCGAGGAAAATGGATCGTATCGAATGTTTTCATTTTCAAGAATTCTGTAATAATTGGCATTGCATGCTTTTGTTATAGCATCTCCAATCGATTTTAGATATACATAGACAAAATGAGTCCAAACTCCAAAATGTCTCTCTCTTTTACCACCGGTAAGCATATATAAATTCCTGTGACGACTTCAGTGAATTTAAACTCAACCCACGATTTTAGATGAATGCTTTAAGATTAACTTGACCACTATCATATTTCAAAATGCAAAAAAGACATAAAAATTTATGTCTTGCTTTGTTTTTCCACCAAGTGTTCATAGATGGTTGCCCTTGTTTGTACTTGTATTTCCAAGCTTATACACTAATGTTAACATAGGTAGCCTGTTCCGATGAATCTATTTGTGCAATTTCTTAGCCTTAATCGGTTAATCCTTTCCTTTTCTTTTTTAACAGTCATATTTTTCTATTTTCTCGAGTAGCCAATAAAAAAATGACAACTTTTTTGCATTGATAGATGATTCCTAGGCTGAAATAGCTTGTAGTCATTTAACTTTGTGATGTAGTGAAATGATTGTTAAGTGCTGTACTTTAAGTGATTTTCATACGATTAAGCAAAATATTGATTATTGGATATAAGAGCAACCTAACTCGTCTGCTTCACTTTTATTAATTGATTCTGTCATATTAACAAGGAATTTATGACTACTTTTATTGATTGTAATGTCATTTTTTAAAAATTGACACTTGCGAATAAGGGTGTAAAGTTAAACCTTGCAAAAATGAATCTTGAAAAAGTCAGAGCCAAAAAATTTATAAATGGTATATGCAATATTCATATATGCGAACAGGTCTTGTGGCGATTTGTGTGATATGTGCTCTAACCCAAGTAGGGATGGCTAATCGGACATTGTCACCTCATAATCATTAAGGTTAATAATTCGAATCAATGTTCATAACATATGATACTATCAAATTTCTTTTGCCAATGTCATCCAATAAGTATCTTTGTATATTATAATGGTGAGTTATGCATAGATATTGATAATCTTAAAACTTTTATCAAGTTACAAAATCAATATACATTACCTTAATATTACTTCTTGCATATTATAGTTAAAGAACATGTTTTAAGTTTGAAATTATATTTGTTTAAGATTCATTGGAACTTTAATTAAATACTTTACAACTTATTTTTAACTATTTGTTTGTCTTCCTTATTTAATTGACCTTATAATTGAGTTTTAGTTTTAGCATGGTGGGACTTTCAAATTTACCTCTATTATAGACTATGAAGGAGGAGAAATATATAATTTTATAGTGGAGTTGGATCATTTGACGACATTACAATTCATATGCACATTAAAGGACTTGGGCTATAAAGAGGCTGAAGTTTTTAATTATAAATTTTCATAGGAGTCTTTTGAGGATGACATTAAGAGACTTAAGAAGTGAGGCTTACATCTTCGACATGAATAATTTAATTGAAAAGAAAGGTTATGAGATTATAGAGGTATTTTTGAATAATGTTGTGTATTCCTTATTGAGACATAACAAAGGATGTTTAGAAGATCAGAGTGAATAAGTTGATTATGAGGTTGTCGAGAGTGATCAACCTACTTCTAGAGAGGGTAAACATCTTGACACAAATGAGGGTGAGGCTAGTGAATTTGATGATCAAACATATAAGGGTGAGGAAGGAGAAGTTAGAGACTTTGATGATTTTAGTTCAACCAATTCTGATGATATATTTGATGAGGTAGATGGTGAAGAGGCTGTGAATAAGGTTGTTTATGGTGGTGTAGATTATGTCCCAACAAATCTGCAATATGTTCATGATAAGAGTTTTGATTATAAGCATGTCAATAATGAGAAATATATCATAAATGTTGTATGTGAGAAGGGTTATAGGTAGAGAATACATGCTTCTCCAATACAACATGGAACTACATTTCAAATTAAAACATTTTAATTCAACCATAAGTGAAATAAAGAATATCAAAATAGAAAATGTAAGGTGTATTGAATTGCAAATAAATACCCCCTCATATTTTAGATATTGTCCTAAGTGAGATATTGCGGGGCTTAAAGGTGTACTTTTAAGGGACTTGAATTATGAGATTATAGACAAGAAGGAATATAGGGTTAAGAACTTTGCATTTAACTTTTAATGGGTGAAGCGGGAAAGTGATTTGAGAATTTAAGAAGTTATGAATTAGCTATATTGAAGTAAAATTCAAGTAGTACTTTAATAATCAAGTATTCAGAAGATACTTTTGATTCCATGTACATATACTAAGATACTTGTGGTTTCTTAGCTGGTTATAGATGTATAATATGTGTCGATGGTTTTCACTTAAACAGCAAGTAGGGAAGGCAAGTGCTATCAACCGTTGGATTGGATGCAAATAACGACATGTTTCTAATTACGTGGGTTATGGCTAGAATTGAGAATTAAGTCTCATATAAATGGTTTCTAAATAATTATAAGAAGACATCAAACACTACAAGGTATAATTGGGTTTTTATTTCTGATTGAAAAAGGTAAATTTGTGTTATCAGATTTTCTTTTCTCTTACAAAAATTCATTTATAGTTATAAAAATTCATTAAGTGCATTAACATTCCTTATGGATTATTTGTAATATGGTTTGGAAAACGTCTTCAATATTGATATGGTTGGTGACAAACATAGATATTGTGTTAGACATATCTATGATAACCTTCCAGCCAAATTTAAGACAACAATGGTTATAAAAAATATAATCTATAACGTGCCTAAATCATATACCTTAAATAAATTCAAAAGGTATATGATTGTTTAATTTAAATGCACTTGAAATTCAATGCATATGATTATTTAATTCATAATGGACACTATCCTTTCTACCTTAAATAAGTACATAAAGCAATTAAAAGGTATCAACAAATTGATCCATGGTCGGTTGAACAACACATGAACCAATAGGCGATGCAGGCTCACTTATAATAGAGAGCTAAAATATGACTTATTGTTAAACAATCGTTGTGAAAGCTTCAACACTTATATCAAGAAGGCTAGGCACAAGTTAATTATCATAATGCTTGAGATGATTAGAAGAGAAATGATAAAGGGACTTAATAGGAAAAAGGAGGGGATATAGAAAAATAATGGAAACATTATCCTAAGATTTAGAAAACCTTAGAGAAGTTTAAATAACTCACCAATAACTAGATGCCACATTTTAGTGGTAGGAGATTGTTTGAAGAGGGGTATATGAATTTTGACCAACATGTTGTTGATTTGGGCAATAAGACTCATACATGGAGGAGATGGTATTTAAGTAGAATTCCTTATCAACATGTTTATGTTGTAATAAGATATGATGTTGATAAACTAAAAGATTATATAGACTTGATGTACAGAAAAGAAAATTTTGAAGTTGCTTATACACATCATATTTTTCTAATTTCTGGTGAAAATTTGTGGCCAAACCTGATCGAGAATCATCATTCTAAAATTTTTCCACTATAATATAAGAGAAGATCTAAAAGAATAAAAAAGGTAAGGAGTAAGAAGGTAGGAGAGGAACAGAACTCATATAAAGCTACACATAAACGACTTCATATATTATGTAAAATATGTGAGTAATAAAGTGGCAATACAAGCAGATGTCCTAAAAGAATACACAATAATGACGTTAATAGTCAAATTAGCCAATTAACATAAGAACCGACACATAGATAAAGAAAAAAGGAAAAACAAACGAACTTTATTGTGCCCTTTTTTTTGTATGTGTTGCACATTGTGATTAGCTATTTATATATATGAAGCTCATTTTGGCTAAAAAGTTTTTATATGTGATGTTTATTATAAGTAGCTATTTTTATATATGAAGCTTATTCAGATGATGAATTCTTGTTTATATATATGCTTTAGATTTTTATTGAGCTACTGATCTTATAATTGGAAATTCCATTGATCAAGTTGAAATTTTGATGATAAAGTTAGATATTTGATTGAAGGACAAGTTAAATACTTATAAGACTTTAGCTTTTATTTTGTTGGTTTATGATTCTAAAAGGTTTCTCAAGTACGATGCTTGGTGATCTTTGTTGGACCCTGAACCATTCTGTAAGCTAGGACTATTAAACGAGGAACTATTGGTAATTAGCTATGTGTAAAGCAAAGAAGAAGTTATGGAATTGAGAAGAAATGGAAAGAGATTGATTGAATTAAAAGTCATAGGATTTGGTTAAGGGTCATAAGTTGGATAATTTTCTGAACGTGGTTCAGTATTTTGCGAAATTCGGGAGCTGTAGAGATCCGATTGAGTTAATTCTTGAGGCAAAATAAAATTGAGACATGGGGCTACAAATCATGTGAAGGGATCGAAATTCAATTTCATCCCTAAGATTGTCAATTTCTGGATTGAAGTTGGGTTAATGTTCAGTCTTGGATTTTGTGATGGTCCGAAAGTGTTTTGGCCGTAACTCCTTCGTTTCTAATCCGATTTGAGCGTTTTTGGTGTCATTTTAAAGATGAGACATTAAGGAACATTTCTCTAGAAGAAAGTTTTAGCAAATTCCCTCAATTTGATGGTGAGAAAATGTCCTAAAGTAAGTATGTTTTTAAATGAAATTTCAGGGGCAGTTTTGGAAAGTCACTTAAGATGCTAAGTTTAAGCTTATAAGAAAGGGGGGCACTTTAGTCTTTTTGCAATCATTAAATGGTTTAAAATAAATGAATTAGAAGTAGAGGGGAGGAGGTGTCGTGGCTGCCAAAGGAGAAGAAGAGAACGAAATGGAGAAGAGGGAAAGAAGAAGAAGAATCGAAAATCCAAAGGAAAAGGAGGAGATTTTCGTGGATCAAAGGAAGAAATCAAGGTTTTCTAGTGTAAGTTCCCATCTTTTCCATGCTTTAGTTGGTTCTTGTGTTGTGGGTGTAGAGATCCTAGTGAGAGAAAGTGATGGTTGAAGGAGGAAGAAGATGAATAGTGATTTCATAGGGCTTTTGGGTTTTTCTTTTGGAGGTTGAGTTTTCTAACCTATTT
>JAOTBA010000002.1:11854744-11868469 GCA_025629845.1 Erythroxylum squamatum
GACGTTCCCGCAAATTGTTTGCACTTCCGCTGCTGCCTGCATGTGATGCATGGCTGGGACGATCTCCAACAAAGTCATCTAACTATTGGGTGCCCAACCTTATAAGAGGGAACTATGAACAATGTCAATGTTATAAGAGGGAATTTTCCTAACCAATATGTCCCATATTCCTAAACATATAACCCATGTTGGAGAGACCATCCCAACCTGAGTTATAGGGGAAATAGATAGTAGAATCACTTCATAAGTAGACCTTAAGGACTGTAACAATTCTAACCAAGGTTACAAGCCTCCTCTTTTAATTCAGGTACATCTCTAGAACACTTAGTTAACTCCCTTGTGATTAACACCTTACGATTTCAGTATGATGTAAAACAATTCCATTAAGATACAAAATCAAGCGTCCAGAACTTGGAAAGCCAAATGGGTCAAATGGTGGTAGCTATCAACTGCCTAGAATCACAAAGTGAAGGGAAGTGACCATCTCAACCGAAGGTAAATCCAAGGAACGTTGGTGCGGTAACCTTGAGGAATGGAAAAGTGCTTGAGATTCCCAAGAGGACCTTGCCAAGGATAGCCAATGAAGAAGAGATCGAGAAGGAGTTGGAATTAAGGGAAATCCCTCATCTAGCACAAAGGTAAACTCTAAAAGCCCTAATAAAGTTATGACTAATGCTCCACCTTTTCCTAGCAGATTAGCAAATTTGAACAGGGAAGAAAAGGATAAGTAGATATTAGAGATGTTCCGAAATATAGAAGTGAACAAACCTTTGCTAGACGTAATCAAGCAAGTACCCAGGTATGCAAATTTCCTTGAGGAATTATATACCAATAAAAGAAAGCTGAGAGGTGATGATGAGTTCAAACGTTTTCGTCATCTTCAAGAAGAAGATACATCCAAAATGCCCGGATCTAAGTATGTTCACTATTCCTTGCAAAATTGGTAACATTGTGATTAATAGAGCTACGCTAGATATAGGAGTTTCAATCTATATTATACCTCGTTCAATTTATTCTTCCTTAAATTTAGGCCCTTTAAAAGAGACAAGTGTTATCATATAATTAGCTGACGATACTAACACTTTCCCCAATGGAGTAGTTGAGGATGTATTAGTGCAAGTAAATAAGTTATTGTTCCTTGTGAATTTTTATGTAGTTGATATGAATGATAAAACCTCGTACAATCTAATAACTCTCTTACTAGGGAAACTGTTTCTTAACACTACACAAACTAAGATAAATGTTCATAAGGGCACTAATTCATTCTGATATTTTTGACGCATTGAAACATCCTCAGATGATAATTTTGTTTTCTATATTGATGTGGTTATCCCCTAGTGGAGGACATATTTAAATTATTTTGCAAGGATCAATTAGAAGTAATCTTGACTAAGCACTTAGAATTTGAAGCCACTAATGATGTTGAGTTGGGAGAAGAGCTGATTGAGATGTGAAGTAAATCACGCGTTAGTATAGACTTTATGCTCAAGATACAAAATGCACAAGAAGGGGGGTTGAATTGTGTATTCTTTTTCGTGAATACAATCCTCTTTTTTCTATTTCTTTGAAAACTTGCTTTTTCAAAGTTTATTATGTAAAAAATCACAATGTATTGCAATTAACTTCTATATACTTGTATAAAACAGTACAAATTAAAAGTCGAGAGTTAGAGAGTAGACACAACGATTTTATCCTGGTTCACCCCAAACCGTGGGCTACGTCCATTCCTCATAATCCTTTATGAGATTTCACTATTCTTCTCAAATGTACAAGTATTCTTTTTCCACATAGCCTCTTCAGGTCTCTTACACCAAGTATTGTTTCCGCTCACTTAGCCTCTTTAGGCTCTCAGCTTTTCTTCTCTCTTACAAGAAAGATATTGCGAGCTTTGTTACAGTAATGATAGCTCTAGTGTTTCGCACAACAAATACAGTGTGTTGCTAAAGTTCAAAAGCTTAAGATCACTATCTCAAATCACTAACTTTTTAGTCTTTGACTCTGACTTGTATTTACAGCCTTCGTCTTCAACTGCTTCTTGATAACCGCTTCTTTCTTCTTGTTTCTTGATTCTTGTAGAAACCGTTATTCAATTGAGTTCTATAACTAACTCAAACTGATTAACCATCCGATGTAGTATCGGGTCTTCGTCTTGTATTGCTTCTGTCATACTTTTGCTTCCGTCTCACTTTTACTTCCATCTTAGTTTTGCTTCCGTCTCACTTTTGCTACCGTCTTAGTTTTGCTTCTGTCTCACTTTTGCTTTCATCTTAGTTTTGCTTCCTTCTGTTCAAAACGGCTCATCAATTTCTAATATTATTATTATTTGGTTTTCACCAAAATTATTGGACGTGAAGTCATTTTGACTTAACATAATCATCTTTAACTTTGACACCCCTCCATTGACTGGCCAAAGCGACGCAAAGATCTACTAGGAGATTTATACTATTTGTTTGGATCATCTCAACCATTATCCTAAGGCAAGTAAGCTCACTACTTATGCTTTTATAGGTCCATATTCAGATGATTTTGCTCTTCCAGAGAATCCAGATGATTTTGCTCTTCCAGAGCCCATCTCCCCTTCTATTGGGCATTGGTCTTCTATTGACCAATTTGTTACTATAAGATTCAACATTATGGCAGACAAGTTGGACTTGAGCCTAGAAAGAATTTCAAAATCGAGGAAAGCTCTACAGTTCCACAGCCCAACACCAATATTGAGCTCAAACTTCTTGACCATTTCCAAGATGCCCAGGATCCATGGCCTCTTGTTTGGACTGACACTGAAATAAACCGATTTATCCAAGCAATGGACAAAATGGATGAAGAAATGTTAGACTCAAATGATGAAAGTGGTGAACCACGCTCTCTCTGTGCACCTCCTTACTAAATTGATCCCTTCTTATCTTTTTAGCATATTATTATCTTTTATGAATATTATTGGGACCCAATGTCTCCTAATAATTCTTCTTTTTACTATTTGCTTTTGTACTTTAGTGGGCATTATTGTACTATGGGAATCTTTTCCCTAAAGTTGTTTGTCTTCGTTATCCTTGTTTAGTTTATAAAAGTAAGGCTTCTCTTTCATTATAAGCAATTGGGGAAAAAATTTGTTTTCATCCTATAGTTTCTTTCTAAATTCTCTCTTCTGAAAGCTTGATTCTTAAATAATGTAGCTACAGTCATACAAAAAGACAAGTATACTCTATACTTGCCTTTTCATTAGAATCTTGTATATTAGAAAGTCTTGGATTAAAGATACTGTTTGAGGTCTTAGTTATACATGGAAATATTGGTTAGTTTATATTTCTAAAAGGCAGGTCTTGAGAAGTGGTGCCTGTGAGAAGAAAGGCTTGTGTCTTGGCTAGCATATCTAAAATATATACTTAAGTTAATCTTTGTTTATCTTTAATCTCTTTTGGATGATATGTTATATAAACCACTTTAATAGTATATAGGTTGGAAACCCATGATGCAGCTCCATTGAGGCTTATCGGTGAAATATTCCATGAGCTTAGAAGTTATAATGAGAAGAGCCTTTCTCAATTCATATGGTCTAATAATTCCATATACCTTGGTGATGTTATCCCTGTGTGCCCTCTGAATAGGGGTAACTTGTGTGGTATCAAAGCCATAAGTGTTACTAACTATGATTAAATTATTTCAGATGAAAGTGAGTAAGGAGTTTCCTTCAGTTATGAGTGACTCTTTACCTAGTGACTATGATAATCTTTCTTCAACTCCCTCTATTTTCAATCTCCCTTCTAATGTTAAACGTACTCTTTCAAACAAAATTGAAAACCTTGTCGAAATTACCCATCTCCCAGAGGAAAGTCACATCCATGACACCTCTTTACCTCTCTTAAGTCCTTACAGTATATATTCTCGTAACCGTTCTTAAATGAGAAGCAGACGGCCATCCTCACTATAAATTGCCCAAAGGTTAAAGAAACCATCTAAAGTTCTCGCTTAGAGCAGTGTGGTTTAAAAGCTACCACAGTAAAACAACATGTGAAGTTGGAAATTCCAAAGGAGCTCATCTCTTTTTGGAGAAAGCATAATCATACCCATCTTCATGTTGGTTTCATTTGCTTTGTTCTCACTCTCTATGGAAGAAAAGAAATCCCAGCAATATCTAGGATCTCTCTTCTTAACACTGCTTATACTACACACCAAAATACATTAATTAGTACTTTGTTGATGACCCTCAATAATAGATTTTTCATCCTTACCATTGCCCCTGATTTTAATATCAGGTTATGATCCCACTTTGTCTGATAGACTTCAAGTTCAAATCGAAATTACTGGAATAGAACAAGATCCTATAACCATCATGACCACTTTGCATCATCAAATGATCTATTATTTACAGAACCATGTTGTAGATCTGAATTTCCCAAATTCCACTTCAGATGCTTTGCATATGGTAGCAAATAGACCTTATGATCAAACTACTATCATACGAATTCCTAAGCATCTACCACCATTGGAGCTTGAAAAATTAATGTCGACTGAATGGATCATTAACTACCAGAAGGTGTTCCATGTTCATCACAAACATTCCTTCCATACAGCAACTCCTCCTATTCTCAGGTTCTTAAGAGATGGATTAGTAAAATTCATCTACACCATGCCTAATGATAATTAGGCAACATCATCCAGCACATCTCGACTTTATGTCCATATTTAGTTATTGCAACAAGACAAATATGATAAGTCAATCAAGGCTAGACACTGAATCGTGTCGAAGTATTATGAAGCTCAATATTTTACCTCTTGATGCATGGATTTCACATGACGAATATTTCACTATTGCTGACGAAAATTAATTCAAAATTGGGCTTATCACTAAAAGGAAAATAGGGATCTGCTTCTTTCTTGATTGTGTAGTTTGGACAAAAGTTCTTTGAAGCGTCTACGTGGCCTAGATACCCTGATTAGTATGGATGCATCTCCATTACAAATCATACCCATAGGGATTAAATGTTGAGCCATTACATTAAAATTTATTATTATTTAATAATTTAAATTATATTAAAATAAACGTTTAAAACTCATATAGTTAGTTTATGCAATTAGGAAACCCTCTTCTTTAATACTAAGGGGGAATAGTTAAACTAGTACAATATGGTAGATTTGCTAAGGAAATTTCCATGACTCCAAAAAAAGTTAAAACAAGAAGTTAATTTCTCTTCCTCCACATATTACGGTCTCAACTAGCTCTCTCAATCTTCTTCGTTCAGCTGATTATGTAGCATACAAAACCATGAGCTTCCAAGACACAGAAGTTAGCAGACACTTCCCTTCTATCCTTATGTCGTCTCGTTAATTCTCTTGGAACACCTAAAGACACCCTCCACTTGCCAAACAACTTGCATGATCCCTCTCCCTGCTTTTCTTGATTACATGAATTCTTCTGTTTTTGGATTTTTATTATAATTTCCACTTGGACTTGTAGACTCGAGACTAGACAACCTGTTGGTGAACTTGTGAAAGAGACTTCAATTGAACTCAAACAACCTACTGAAAGCCATCATAATGAACAAGTTAGTCTATGTACATGCTTTCTTCTTTTAAAAGTTTCCAAGTCATGCCTATGCTCATTGGTCTAGAAGAGTCTAACTGCAATTACTTATCCATAAACATGTTTTTCTACAAAGATTGTGGTTGTTATGTGGCATTCTTTTGCATTCAAGCTTCCTTTTATTATGCGTAGCCTACCAAGAAGATAAATGACGCCAAGCCGGCAAAAGAGTTTCGATCAGCTCTTGATGAATTCTAGAAGGCTCAAAGGCTTGCGGCTGAGAGCGAAACTATCCACGCTCCTTTTGTTCCCAAACAAGTTTTTCTAACTGGGTACAATTATTGTATATGGAGCCAGTGAAAAATGCTTGTTTATATACGACAGAGAATGTTATAGAAATTTGCTTGCTTTTGGAAGTGTTGTCACGCACATATATCTTTGGTTCTTGTTCTTCTACCTACGCATTCCATATGAAATTAGGAAAATGATTGGGAGCCATTATTTTGGTTGGATGGTTCATATCGACTAAATTACCCTTGCATACACAGCAACCTGCTTATAGTTGTGTGGAAATATGGACCATAATTACAATTCCAATTTCACAAAGGAGCAATAGGTGATTTGTAGTGTAAAAACAGAGCAATTTGTGCAGGATTGATGCAGTTTGGATCAAGTAAAACAAAATTTGAAGTCTATGTTTCTATTTATCAAGCTGCATGCTTAAATCCTTTAATTGATCATCCCGACTCATTCGTCTGAAATGCATGTAAAGGACAGACCATGTGTATGTTTTTGACGCTGGCATAGTTTTTTTAACTTTTTACATGCATTTTTCTTTTTGATTGCATCGAGAGAAAGCATTTCTAGAAGGGAGAGATAGCCAGACGTGAATTTCAGTTTATCATGACCAGCAACTTGCTTTCTGAATTTTGAGTTCGTGTGTTTAGTTACGGTAATTTTGGGAACTATTTTTTTCTTAAATGTTCCTTGTTTCTCTTGCATGTCATGCAGACAAGAGGTGTACTACTAGAAAATGATATTGCATTCAATGAGGTAATTATTGAAGATCAAGAGCAGGGAATCGAAGACATTCAGCAGCATGCAAGAAATATTGACTAGATCTTCATGAAGTGAATGAGATATTTAAAGATCTAGTCATCTTGGTCCATGAGCAAGGGTTAATGATTGGTGAGCCACATCTTCTCGAGTCCAGATCCTCTGTCCAATATTATGGTGTCTTATTCTGTCCAATAAATCTCAGCCATTTATTTGTGTGGGTCCCGTGTGAGTCCCGCGTGGGTCCCGCAAAATAAATGGTTGAGATTCCATGAGATAAAATAAGACAGAGTAATATTGAACAGAGGATCTGGACTCCTGTATTGTTGATCTTGTAAGTGCATTGCTTTTGGCATCAATGGTAAGCATTATGTACAGGACACGTAGTCCAAGAAATGTGGCAACAAAGTCGAAATATGCCCAACTATTCTGTTAAATGTTCTATCCAGCAAGCCAATAGTCTTAGACAGACTTGATAAAGACCTTCGTGTTTTTTATAATATCACGTTGTCAACAATATAACAAGTGAAATATGTTTGACAGTTCAGTGGAACGAATTTCACAAAGTTAAATATGTAAGTTTTTGGAAATTAATTTTTAAAGGGTGAAATCTACAATTATTGCAATCATTTCAATAGCTCTAACAGTGATTTGAGTCATTAATCAGGAAAAACAAAAAAAAAGGGAGCAAATTTGTGTTGTTCTGATCCAGCTCATTGACTTGACTGATAATGTAATGTGTGGTAATTAACGTTGGTGAATCATATGATCATTGCAACCAAATCCTACTAAATAAAACAGAACAGCAGCAGTTCTCTCCCTTTTTTATAGTATGTGTAATATCCGCCAATATATTAATATTGATTTCTTGCCTGGAATATGCCATTGTTAGTGTTGAGACCAATCCCCCTGTTTCTCTCTCTTGCCCCACCTGCCCGATTGAACACTTTCCCTCTCTCTCCAAGCTCCTTTTGACTATCTTTCAATCCTCTGTCCTTTTCTTCCATTTTCTGATGTAAATGATCTGAAGTTTGTTTCTTTCAGATGAGTTCTTCTTTTCTGTGCTAAATTTTTTAGCTTTTGCCCAAGTTTCTGCGAGGATGGGTTGCGTTCGTGATTCTGTAAAGTCAAAGAATTCTGAAGATAAATTAAACAGCAGAAAAATTAGGAAAAATAAAGGAAATGGAAAGGAAGAGGCGGAGATTGGTTGCTGGGTCAAACTCAGGTTGATAAGCGGTTGCATGCCCTCGAGATCAAAAGTTGATAGCTCGTTGAGTGGTACCACTTCTCAGTATGGTAATCATCTCTTCATTTCCTTTGTTTGTGATGCTTCATTGTCCTTTCTTTTAAAAAAAGAAACGTGATCGTACTGAAGTTTACTATGCTTATAATAGCCTCCTCTTCTCTGATCATTTTAGTCCTAAGTTGCAAAAACCTTCTTTTCTAGATTGGAAGACTGGTAGCCTTTGTTGCAAGTACTATATTAATTCTTCTGAAGAGCGTTTGAGAATTCCTTTTCTTGTTGGATGACCGAGGTTGATTGTAAACGGATAAAAGAGGGGATAGAGTGTTTTAAGCATGTTTTTATCTTCTTTTTTTGCCCCCCTTTCGCGTTAGTACAGATCCTCTATCAAGATCATGTTATTTTCTTTTAGTAAGGCTAATTGGTTGATAAGTTCTATTATATTCGTTCATTATAGTAACAGTGAAGCACTACTTGAACTTGCTGGAAATAGTTTGTTCTCTAGTTTGCGGCCCAAGTGAACTTGATTGGATTATGCTAGACGGTGAGGTTAACCTTAAAAGTAGTCATGTGAACGCTTATAGATAGATATATTGCTCTGAATAACAACGCATGCTTATTTTATTTTCTCTGGCTTTCAGTGGAAAGTAAATCTACGAATGAACAGAGCAGAGATCAACCAGTTGTTCCTGTGATGACCTCCAGTGCTACTAGTAACGGAGAAAGTGCTTCTTCGACCCCAAAGTTTAGTGAGGAACTGAAGCTTGCTTCTCAGCTTCGAAAGTTTTCATTTAATGATCTTAAATTAGCAACTAGAAATTTCAGGCCTGAGAGTCTTCTTGGGGAGGGTGGATTTGGTTGTGTTTTCAAAGGTTGGATTGAGGAAAATGGAACTGCTCCGGTAAAACCTGGCACTGGGCTTACTGTTGCTGTAAAGACCCTCAACCATGATGGACTTCAGGGTCACAAAGAGTGGCTTGTATGAACTCTTTCTATTAATTGAACATTTCCCCCCTCCAATACTATATATTCATGTTTGTTTTCTTTTTGCTTGAACTTCCATGGTTTAATATATTCCAGGCTGAAGTTAGTTTCCTGGGGAACCTTCTCCATCCCAATTTGGTCAAATTGATTGGTTATTGTATTGAAGATGATCAAAGGTTGCTGGTCTACGAGTTCATGCCTAGAGGAAGTTTGGAGAATCACCTGTTTAGAAGTATGCAACTTTTGGGAACTAAAAACTTGGAAATGACTTCCTTTTTCCTTAATATAGCGTTATTTGAAATCTAAAATATAGTGCTTTAATTTGCATGGTATCTTCGATGACCTCTTTGTGTGAGCTTGTGCATGTGTGCATTAATATTTGGTTGGTACTTTGAATCCATAGCCACTCAAATTAAAAAGGAGTTTTATGATGTGGAATTCTTTACTTATACCCTCCTTGATGATAATATCTTTCATGAGAATCTACAGTTAAAAATATGGGTATGAACATACAATCAACCTTCCTCTAAGATTGTGTAGGTAAGTTTCTTGGTAATCCGATTACTAAGTGAAACATCTTGGCCAAATTCCTTCCTTTAGAAAGTAGTTTTGCAAGTTTTTTCTCTATTATACTTAGAAACTACTTGTAATCCAATTTTCAATTGATAAGTTAGCATCTGTGTTTCACTTTCATGGTTACAAGCTTTATCCATGCATTGGAAGTAACTAAGTTTGAGTTAGAAAAAGGCATTCTGCACCAACTACTCTTGCTTTGAATGATTATAATTCTGTGGAAAAGATTCTATTCGTCTTGCTTTCTAGGATGTTAATTCCATCACAGCTTTCATGCTTAACAATTCAGTTGTTTCTCAGATTGTTTATTCTTCATGATTGATCTTTAATGTTCTTTGGTATCAACCACTTTATATGCAGAAGGGTCCTTGCCTCTTCCCTGGTCTATCAGAATGAAAATTGCTCTTGGTGCAGCTAAAGGTCTTGCATTTCTCCATGAAGAGGCTGAAAGACCAGTAATCTATCGGGATTTTAAAACATCAAACATACTATTAGATGCGGTGCGTGCCTTAAACATTCATAAACAGGGAATTTTTTCTCTTCATTTTCACATTTTCTTTACTTTCTTCATTGTTGTTCTGATAAGAAAAATAATACTTCTAGGATTACAATGCCAAACTTTCGGATTTTGGACTTGCCAAAGATGCTCCTGAGGGAGATAAAACTCATGTATCTACTCGAGTTATGGGAACATATGGCTATGCAGCACCAGAATATGTGATGACTGGTAAGTGGTGTTTAATTGCTTTTCCTGTGAGGTTCATACACGAACCAGTTTGCCGTACCTCTGCAACTTGGATATGAAATGAACTGTGATTATGAATTTAGATGTTGGAGATTGTTTAAAGCAACTATTATGAAGTGGTGCATGTGGTGCTTGGATGTGCAAATGTTGCATTCTTAAAATTTCAATTTGGATGTCTATAATCCAGACCTGTAGTGCCTGCTTAGTCTTGGCTCAGATTAGTTCCTTTTAACACTACCTGAACATATGCTTCACCTGAAGCCCATTAATAAATGCCAGCTGAATATTCTAACATTGCTGTTAGGCTGCAGAATTTCACCAAACTGTTTGGAAATGCCACAATTCTGCATTGCTAGTGTATGAAGGGGGGAAAACGGAGGGATATTTCCTTTGTGAAAGGGATTTCCTTGTCTTACTCATTGATACCAGAACCATAATGTGGTGGCCATGATAACATAGTGAAAAATTCAGTTGTGAGCTATGAAACCTTTTTGCTACGAAAATAACGAAAAAGGGGTTGGGTTACTTGAAAGTTTATCAAGTAAGACATGGAATGACTTCAAACATTGGCATCGATTGAGTTCACAAACTTGAATTCTTCTATCTCCCAATAAGTTGTGCTCAAGCTGTTGGGTGGTGCATTCACCATGGTTCTTTGCGCACCCAAAGCCTTTAGTCCATTGAAAGCTCTAGAGATCTTTAAAGACCCCAACCTGCTGTGAATAATGGGTTTTTAACCACTTTTCATGTTCATGTTTTCTATTTACATATGCCTCCCTTACCATCCTTTTGTTTGCCAATTATAAAAGCATTGCCCTCCTGTTAAATATGATGTATTCCTAATTATTGAAGACACAGCACAAGCTATCAAGAACATATGGGTACTCAAATACTCATGTTATCTTTATGTATTCTGGATAATGGCTGAAAAGTATAGTTTCTTTAGCAAAGTAACCATTATTTTGTTTTTCTCTTTGGAAACTCCCTAGGTCGTAACTACTTTTAGTATTTGGTTTTAAAATTGCTGTCCTTTAAGTGGATCTATCAGTGGAAAGTGTCTACTTTTTCATTTCATGTATTATGTATATTACGAATGTTATAAAATCTCAAGAGTGTTCTAGTCTAATTTATTCCTCATTTCACTTAGGGCATTTGACATCAAAGAGCGATGTGTACAGCTTTGGAGTAGTTTTGCTTGAAATGCTGACTGGACGGAGATCGATGGACAAGAATCGACCCAATGGGGAGCACAACCTTGTGGAATGGGCAAGACCACATTTTGGAGATAGGAGAAGGTTCTATCGATTATTAGATCCCCGTCTTGAAGGTCATTTCTCAATAAAAGGTGCACAGAAAGCAATTCAACTGGCTGCACAGTGCCTCAGTCGTGACTCCAAAGTCAGACCTCGGATGAGTGAAGTTGTTGAAACTTTAAAACCCTTGCCAAATTTGAAGGATATGGCCAGCTCTTCCTACTTCTTTCAGTCCATGCAAATAGATCGTAGCAAGTCAAAATCTGATGCTAAAAATGGGATCAGAACACAGGGAGGATTTGTAGCAAGAAATGGACAACCTTTGAGAAGCTTATCCAGTCTAAGTGATGCACGTGGTTCGCCATACAACCATCCTTACCAATCACCAAAACCTAACGGGAGAAAGTCATAATTCCTGTTGGCCCTCATTAGTGGTAGCATCATCAAGTACTTTATCACAGGTCATGAAAAAAGTGTAGGAGGTGGTTCCTTAATTTCCATGAGAAGGGATGGTCTTTTCTTATGCATTCTGTGTGTTCTGTCAGTAAAAGAAGGAACTCACCTCTTTGCATTTTGCCTTCTGGTTCGTAGTCACTGAATACTCAAGGGCCCTTCCTACATTTACTCCCTTTTTCATTGGTTGTTTAGATGCATTGCTTGTTCAGATATTGGACTGGAATAGGAGATTGAGATGACACTGCAAATATGAGATTATTATTTCGATGAGAGGATGTTGAGGAAGTGACGGTTGAGAATGGTTGGTTAGCCGTATGGTTGGAAGGGTGGCGTGGTGCAAATGTATGTAGCTTCTTTTTGTCTCTTTGATCAATGACTCTGCCATAACCCCGTTCCATCTTTGCATTATCTGCTGTTTTTCCTGCCCTCTAAAACTGTTACGTCCAAGCAAGTTAGTCTCTCTCTTTGTTGTACCAAAGTAGTTTGAAGATGAAAACCAGTGATGTCTAACGTTCTTTGGTTGGATGAAAGCAAGTGATGTAACAATTCATCAACTGCAATAGAGAATCTGTGTATAAAGCTCCTTGGTTGCTTATGTCATTAAAAGTGGAGCCTTTATTAACACATTTAGTTGGTTAGACTCATATATGCCATGAGCTGAAGATTATTTTTCAGGTAGGAATGAAATGGCTTTTCTACATGTTTGCCTCCAATTCTTTCGTTGCAATATCATATAAGTTAAAAGAAGCAGCACAGCAGATTCGATGGTGATTGGAGGGAAGATAACTTGAGTTTCTTCTCAGAAACAGATTGCTCTTGTCCACAGAAAAGAAAAAGGTTTAATTTGGCATTCGAAGTAAACCGTGGTAAGGTCGTGTAAGGAGGCAATTCTGGTTCTCAGAAGTCCGCTGGAGTCTAGGACATTTTTAGCTTATGAGGGATGACATTTTGTGACAGTAGCTGGAAAGTCGATTGTCTTAAAGTGATACCAAATCCTGAACGACTCATACCAAACATTATCATTTGTCTGTGACCTTTCTAAAGTTTGTTTTGGTGTCAAAATATGAGTCTTACATTAAACGACCAAATATTCTTCTTTCTTAACCATTGGTCCTATGAAT
The DNA here is from genome assembly GCA_025629845.1 of Erythroxylum squamatum. Lineage (NCBI taxonomy): Eukaryota > Viridiplantae > Streptophyta > Magnoliopsida > Malpighiales > Erythroxylaceae > Erythroxylum > Erythroxylum squamatum. Next base: position 11,867,697 of record JAOTBA010000002.1, read on the forward strand.
GGTTTCACTACCAACAAACCTGATTCTGCTTGATAGAATCACAAATCAAATCAAGTATTGAAATTCTTCAAAGCAGGAGGTTACTAGCCATACTACCAGCGGGAAAAAGAAAAAGCTGCAAATCCATGCTACTCTGATAGAGACAGCTAGCTATACACCAGAAAAGGGAAAAAAATAAAATAAAGGACAGCTATCGTCGTCGAATGTTGGTGACTTGGTGCCTTAAATAGCAACAGGACAGTGAGACGCCACAGACGGCAAACGTTGTACCGCTGGAATGGAATCCAAAGTGACATTAAAACTAACAAAAGCTATTAGTATGCTATCAGTATGTAAATGGCCTAATGGATATGATATCGCCGGTGAACAAGGAATACTATTGTTAAGTATTGTTATTGTATTACGAACTGCCATTTATTATTATGGACACGGAGCCAAAGACACAGTTGAATAAAGTGACACAGCAAATATATAAGAATTTATAGTTATATAAAATTATCATCATGTCGTCATCATTAATTAGCCTTTTTTATTATTACATCCATCTTAAAATGTACTAATAAATATAACCATAATTCTGATTCTCAATTTTCTTTTATTAAAATAGCATGATGTAGAATTGAAGCATGCACGTTCCTTCACTGTATTATATCGTGAATAAAGTTAATGTTGGAAAAAGACTATGTACCTTAGGAAAGACAAAATTGCTGTAGCGACCCCTGTGTTATACGAAAGTAGCTAATTAAACCCTGAGATATAAAATGTTACTCTAT
>JAOTBA010000002.1:11900755-11914090 GCA_025629845.1 Erythroxylum squamatum
AAAACATTTTCAATGGTCCCACATACAATTCCAACATATTAAACCCAATAGCCCAAGCCCATAAAATCAGCAAATTTTGGTTCTGAAAATCGACCGGTTCGCTACTTGGCGATTTTTCCGGTCTGGAAATTTTCTCCGGAAAATTCCAGAAAAATTCTTATAATTCCCGTAAAATGTAAAACACACAATGGATCACTTCAATAAATTTTTCAAACACAAATTCCACATTATTCACAATAAAATGCCATTTAGACCCAATACCGAGAAATAATCATGAATGCATGTACAGTTACCTTTCATGTGCAAAAATTCACTGTTTGCAAATACCAGTATGCATGAACAGTTCTAATCAATCACTCTCACCCTTTGCTAAATTACTATTTTACCCTTCCTGCCGGGGGTGGGATGTTACAAGGATGCTCTTTAAGCAAAGCAGCCTATCCTCTATATGGGACTTACGCAGGGGTTGAAACAAAGACACATTTCTTTTTTAATTGTGAATTGTGAATTAAAATGTTGAAAGACATGCTCTGTGCTATTTATCGATTATTCCTGAGCTTCATGACATGAATCTAGGGAAGATAGGCGAGCGACCGATTTAAAGATGGATAGTGGTGGTTGATTATTATTATTATTATTATTATTATCATTATTATCATCATCATCATCATTATATTTGTATTTATATATATTCTTTATTGTATTATTTAGTTTAGTACTTATTTCATATTTTATTTTGTTAAGTATTTATTAATTTATTATTATTATTATTTTATTTAGTTATTTTTTCTATATTGGTTATTTGGAAATAGTCTCTCTATTAGTTAGGGGCAAAATTATGAATTTCGTATCGTACCGGCCAGTACCAACTAAAAAACAATACAAAATTATAATATTTTGTACTGACTGATAGTACCGACCAAAAAATAATACGAAATAACGTAAAGTTAAAAAATATTCAAGGACTTAAATGCAAAAAAAAGTTTAACCAGACATGCAACTGGCAAATGCACACGCCATACGCAAATGAGAAGAAGTCAGAAGCTCATCTGTAGCCGCCACAGCTTCCCCCTCCGCAGCCGTCATATCCCTTGCCTACAGTCACCAGCTAGAGAAGAAATCTTTGAAAAGTATCGATAAGGTTATGGATTGTTGATGAGGAAAAAAAAAAATGGACACGTAGAGAGAGAGAGAGAGAGACAGAGAGAGGAAGTCAGAGGAGCATTAAAAGTAGAGGAGAAAAGTAGAAAGAACGAGGGAGACTTACAGAGTGGTCACAGCTAGCCATGGAAAACATGAAAAGCTTGTAAGGTAAAGGTGACTCGTATGGTTTTGAAAATAGTTAAAGGCAAAGAATGTTTGCTTCCTCCTTCCTGTAATTTTTATCTAATAGGCAAAGATTAGATGCCTATTGACAATTTTTTAAAAGATGTAAATTAATATTTAATATTTTTAAAATATTATTAATAATATTCTAAATCTTTAAAAAAAATTGACAATTTTGAGTATATAAATTATACATTTAGACTATGTCATATTACAGTAAATCAATTTAAATTTACTATACATATTGGCACCATTTTAAATGCTCTAAGATCTTTTTTTTAACCTGCTCACATTATGATCTTAAATTTTTTTAAATAATTATTAAAGGCGCTAAATATAAATTTATTATTGTCTCTATTACCGCTTTCAAAATATAATAAATACTATTTTAATAATGTTAAAGCACAAACTAGTATACAAGATGATAATAAAAACTTATTAAACTTGTTTTAAAATAATAAATACAAATCATACATTCAATCATTATACGAGATATATTATTATCATTATTAAGTTAGATATAATTGTAATTGTTAGAGAGTCATGGATATTTATTCAAATTTTTATTTGATGTTTTGATGTAATTATTATTTATTATATGATGAAATGTAATATTTTAAATACTTTGTATTGTTTTTAAATTTTTATTTGTATGATGATTAAATAATCTTTTTTATATTAATTGTGGTTATTATTTATATGTAAAATATGTGAACAATAATATTAATAAAAATAAATAAATTTTTTTATTTTAAATTTCGATTATTATAATTTTTGGAGACAAGGTTGATATAAAATTATAAATTATACAGTACAATACATTGAAGGACTATTTTACAATTTTAAAAAATTCAGGAACTATTTTATAAATTTAAAAAATAACCCAAAATGGTACCCAGTATTAACCGATACTGGTATAGTACCGTACCACAACCAAATCTGGCATTGTATTTATAACATTAGTTAGGGGTAAGGCTGCGTACTACTTAACCTCCCTAGACCCCGCATTTTAGCCAAGTTTTTACTGAGTTGTTGTTATTGTTTATTTGAATTCAATCATGTTAATTCTCTATCATTAGTAATTGATTCAATTGATAATATTCGAAAACTATCCTCAAAGTGTCATTCCAGTTTGGCCAAATATTTTTCAAATTAACACTAATCAAGAGTAACGAAATATTCTCTTTCATCGCTTTAGGGTGTTGAATCCTATATTCATCATTCAACTACCTTTATATAGTTCATATTATATCAATAACTAATGATTTAGCTAGCACTGACAAGGATAGGTCATAAGTAATATCAAAATATAACAATCCATATATGTGATACTTTGGAGATCACAAGTCAAATGATTGTTCATATAATTATACTAATGAGAATTTCTTTAGACATGCAAGTAATGCTTCAAATAAAATTCACATTTGGGATCAATTCAGTGAACTTATTCTCTAGCAAGCACACATATAGTTATTTAAGTATTTCCCTACTTTAGTATATGAGATTGACTATTTTCTTCATAAAAAGAAACATAACGTGTGCTATTTTTTATACTTTATTATTATTCAATCTCAATAGCTTAATGACTAAGAACAATTTAAAAAATGCATAAATGTAATATGAATCTCATAATTATGATCTCATCATAATTTCATTTGCAATATACATTTACCCCATGGACTTTATCATATACATATGAAAATATACATGATAAAGAAGTTTTTGAATAATTATGTCACTAAAATTAAAACCAACTAATTGGTTATAGGTCATAAACCAACATAATGTGGCTATCACAATAGGTTTTATTTCATACGAGAAAAGGATATTTTACATTCATTCCTTTGAGTATTGAGCAAGTAAATACTTATGTGATTGAGAATTTTCAATCATTATTCTTAAAATGCATGCATATTACTCAATTTTAGAAAGTTTAAGGTAATAATATATTTTAAATAAATTATTCAATAAGTTAATTTAATATATAATTAATAATGATTTTTAATATGAAATGAGGTTGAAGATAGATTTTACCTCTTAACTTTTGTCAATGTACAAGTGTAAAAAGTTCTTTTCGATCCTTAATATTTAGAATAAACATAGACTAGATCTTAAAGCACTACAACATAACATGGTTTTGGTGACGAATAATTTCGTCATCGAAAGAGAACACATTGTCACAAAAAAAATTTAGCAACGGTAAAAAATCATCGAACAAGTGGTCGCAAAAGCCCAATAGCATATGATTATTTGCGACGTTTTTACAAAATTGCCGCCCAATTGATTTTGCTATGATTACAGGTCTGTCACAAAAAGGGATAGGCGAAGAGAAACCAATTTGTCACAAATGACATATTGCAACGTTTGATTTTGGTGGCTAAAGGTAATTAGCTTTGTTAGCATAGGCGTAGGTAATAATGTTTAGCGATGATTTATTTTCGTAGCAGAATATATTTAGCTACGTGTTTGGAAATGTAACTAAAGGTTTCTTGGAGAAGCTTTATGACACGTAGCTAAAAAGATTTGGCGAAGATTTTGTATTTGTAGCTAAAAAGTTTTAGTGACGAATGTTTATTTTTAATTACCCTTTACTATTACCAATTTTTCATTTAATTATAATTGTTGATAACATTTTTAATTCATGTTATTGTTTTTAGTATTGTTTGAATTATAACTAAGTAACATTTTTTTAATAATTAAGTAAAATAAAATAAAAATGTTTCATAATTAAAAATTAAATGATTTTATAAAAATAAAATGTTAATTACAAAACTTAAGAAAAAAATTTATGGACAAACTAGGACTCCTCGTCGTCACTACTATTTTCATACTTTGACCCAACTATTTGTTTGACCATCTTTTTAAGCTTGGTCAACTTTCTTTCAGTACGGTCTAATTTTTGCTTATTACGTTGTAATTTTTCTTCAGTACGCTTTAACTTTTCTTCTGTACAATCTAACTTTTCTTTATTGCATTGTAACTAAACCCTAAGCAACCAATTCTCCTCTTAAAGCGTCGTTACATATGCTGGTTGTGATAATGATGAACCAATTGGCTTAGGGCCATACCCAAGACCTTTGATATACCCAAATATTGTACCAAGGACGTTGTTGCAAATGTCATCCACATTGAGCTCATTTTCGTCAGACAATGATCTCTGTAACAACTCCTACATCTTATCATAAAATTTAAAACACAAAATTGAGATGTAATTCAAATATTATTAGTTAGTATTACATAAATAAATAAACTTTAAAATTAAAATTTTTATGCTTACATAATTATTCTATGCTTCTTCAGACGTCCATTCTTCACCTTCCTTGTAGCGTATCAGTTTGTAGAGTGTGATATCCCACTCTTGTTTATGTAGTTGAGTCTAACTCTGTTATATGAATTTTAAAAAAATTGAAAAACAATATATTATATTGTATTTACTAATATAATAATAACTTCTAAAAAAAGAACTTACAAATTCTTGTCGTACGACAACAAATGATTTGGAGCTGGTGTTGTGAGGAGTTTTCATTTTTCCTTTGTTAACCTTGGCTTTTTTACACTTTTCCTAAATAAAGAAAAGAAATAGTCATTAAATTATGAAACAAAATTAATGGAAACAAATGTGAAGAGAAAGAAGACAACCCTTAACTTTGGTAGAGGCCCAATAATCACACATTTCACTCCAATTTTCTAAAATTGCCTGTTTTGGAACACGTCTCCTTGCGTTCTCATCCGAAGGAAAAGACTTATAGTAATTATGAAATCGATAACGATGATCCTCCGAACTTTGTTTCAGTAGTGAACTCATATAACTCAAAACTTCAGGGTTATCGATATCGACAATATTGAGCTTCATCTGTGAACAACACGTTTAAGTTAAATTAATCTTTAAATAAGTTAAACAAAATTGAATATAGGTAAACAAATTGAAAAATTACCGAAACTTTGTCCAAAGCATTTTGTAGCAATTTGTCTTCCTTCAAATACCTAGCATACTGAAGGCAAGGTAATTCATTCCTGACAACGACTCCCAACTCATTGGACAACTTTGCTAATTGGATCTTGTCAATAGGACGATGTTACGAGGGGTCAATATGCACAGACAACTTGTTGTTCATTACAACGCTCATGTGTTGCAACTCAAAACCTTTAGTGATACCTCTAACTTCTTTTTCTTATAACGATATTGGAACCTGATAATAAAAGAATAATGATAAGAAAAAAAACACATTAAACATGTAAATATATATTTGAACATAACTCTAATTATAGGTGGTTAAGGATAACAGACCTGAAGATCCGTCAGCACTAGTTGAGATAGATAGATGTTGTTGTTAACTAGCTTCATTAGTGGATGAAATCGGTGGTTGTTGTTCGATAGGGTCGGATTGATTTGGTTGTTATAGGGGAGAAACATCTTCGGTAGTTGATACCCTCTTTCCTTTGTTTCTACCAAGTGCCATTATATTGAATATTTATAACTGAAACGCCAACATTCTGCATATATAAGGCAAGCACCAATAATCCACATAAACATATGTAAAAGAACAACATTTTGCATAAACATAAGTCAAACACCAACATTCCGCATAAACGTAAGTAAAACATCAACAATACGTATTAATATAAGTGAAATATTAACAATACGGATTAACATAACTCAAAAATCAACATAACATTTCAGATAATATAAACAATTTATTTACCTTCAATCATCGTCATCAAGATTTTGAAAATCATCATCTAAATCATCATCATTAATTACATTATCATTAGACTCTTCATCACTAATATATTCGACCAAAGTATCATCGTTATCATTTAATTCATCCTGAGTATAGTCTTCATCTATTTATATGATAAGATTGGCTTGGACTTCATCTCGTTGTACTATATTGGGATCAACATCTCTCCCGTGGAATGATGATATGTCTGTATCTTCTATTCGAATGGCTTCATTATTGAACTCCAGTTTAATCTTTTGATATACTTCATCTTCATCCTTTATGAATTGACCATTATCCTTTTCCCAAAAATAGAAGAGATTTCGGTGTTGAAACTTTTGAACAACCTTCGAATTGGTACCCAATACAGTATCGTTGAGGTAGAAAACTTGCTTCACTTGCTTTCAAGGACAAAAGGGTCATATCATACCATGTCTTACTAACATTGATGCTATTAATATTCCCGTTCACTTTCATGTCAATGAGATTAAACCATTGGCACTAAAATAGAACAATCTTCTTATCTTTGATGTAATGCAACTCTATTATTTCAGAGATGACACAGTAGAAGTCAATAAAATCGTTGGCATACGTTGCTTAACAACACCACCTTAATTTTGGCTTCTAAGTCGACTGTCTTGATCTTATATGTGAAATCTCATCGTATAAACACTGTAACATGTATTTTTCCCCCACAAATATGAGGCCCATATGTCAAACAATATAATGTTGTTGTCGTCTCTTTCATGTTACGGTTATGTAACCATATCTTCTATATGACAAAATAAAATTAGAAGTTAATCTGACATTCAAATTGTCATAAGTACATAATATATAATCAATATGTAACTTACTCGATTTCTAAACCATGATACAAACATAAGCTTATATCTTTCTTCAACATTAATAATCTCTTTGCTTCGAATGGACTATTGATGCTCTCTATTTAAAAAAGAAAATAGAGGTAAGGAAATAAGATTCAACCATAAAATTCTAATATGATTGTTTAAATAAAAAGTAATATACATACTCCATATACATATCGACTTTCTTGCAATTGTTCAAAATATGCCAATGAGCGATTTCGAATTCGTCTTTAGTTAACTCCACATATTTACTCACACTAAGTGACCTTACTTTTTGGGATAAAATTGACAAGCCACCATCTTCATCAAAATCAAAGTTACGTTCTAGCTTACGAAATCTTGTCTCCACGTCATTTAAGTACATTGAACAAAATGTCAAGCATTGGTCTGCTATATAAACCTCTGTAATAGACCCTTCAAGTTGAGCTCTATTACATACATAATGCTTAAGAGAGCAAAAAGAACCTTAACAAAATGTAAAATATTAGCAATTGTTACTAACAAATAACTTTTTAAAAATTAAAATTTAATTACCTTTTAAATGGAAATATCCATCTAAATTGAACCTGTCCACAGAGTTTTGCTTCATATGGTAAGTGAATTGTCAAATCAACCATAAAATCAAAAAAGGATGGGGGAATACTAGTTCAAACTTACATAGAATCAAAGCTATGTCTTTCTCCATTTTGTCAAGCTCTCTTCAACTTTAAGTGTCTTGCCACGTAATTGCTTAAAAACTCAGCCAGTTAACCTAATGTTACGAACACATCCTTCCACAAACATCCATGTATTCCAACTTACGTTCGCCACGATAAAGCCATAGTGTATAGAATTTATCTATGGCTTGGATTAGCAAATGATTATATACCAAATCTTGACTTTGAAAGTCAACTTTTAAGCAATTGATGCAATGACAATAAATATGACATTCATCACCCATTTGATGTTGTACAAATTGCATGAAACTCTCAACTCCTTTTACATATTCAGAGGACCATTTTCGATGAGACATCTAACTTTTATCCATGTAGCTATACAATAAAAATTTAATAACAAAATTATTAAGTGTAATCATCTTTCAATTTTATGTGACAATAAAAGTTACTTCTAATTAGAGTATTTCTGATTGAAGTTCGTTCACAAAGTTCTAAAGCAAAGAAACACTAAGGTACGTGGCGTTGTTTACACCTGTGAATCGAGAAAGCGACTTCTCGTTGTCGCTCCTAGGGTCGTGAAATTTTTCATTGATAAGCCTTATTAGAGCTGTATCACCAGTTTCCAGCCTATATATCATCCTATGTTTCTGAGAATATTGCAAACCACAATAAAAAACTAACACATCCTTTGCATTCACACAAAACCCGAACACAAACTAACGTACTATTAAAGAAAAACATATGGTAAACATTAGTTGGACGACTTACCTGGACCGACGGACAACTGTATACTACAAAGAAGAAGGATAAGGTTGGTTGATTATCGACGCTCTAAAACATAAGTTACAACTTGTGAAAAAGACAAATTCGTATTTAATGTAATACACTTGTTCAAAAATAACAATTTTTGGACACGTAACCAGTATCTTACTGTTAATAAGGTTTCAATGACTTTGTGGCAATTATGGGCTCGTTATAGTTTGTGATGGAGGAAAACTTCAACCGAGAGCGAGAAACCAAATCTGAGAGTGACATTATTTTATCAAAGTGAACCATCACAGTCTTCTTATAGGCAGTAGTAAAACAAGGTTCCTAACACATTTTAACATTGACTCAACCAATTGAACACACATATTGCAAATTTAAGGACTTACCTTTAAAAATTACTTACCCTTATGATTGGTTAAGCATTTTTATTTCTCTAAGGATTATATGCTTACACCCTTATTAAACTTCCAATTTACTTACCCTTAAAAATTAAAAATGGTCATATAAACATAATTGCTTACTTACGCTTATGATATTATTTAATTTTCATATAAAATCTTTTCATATTTTGTTAACTTTATGTATTTTTATTAAAGCAGAACACAACCATCATTGAAAACACAACACAACCACCATCGAGAAATTTCTTCGAACACCTTATGGGCGACCAAATTTCAACTGAAAATAACAAAAAACAATTCTCTCGTTTCCCTTTCTTCACCAACATTAACACATATTCACAACCATTCAACCACTATCAGTCCCAATTAACACAAACAACTCAACAAAAAGTTAAAACATAACTTAAACATAGCATGTTTTTGGACACAATGACAGAAGAAAAAAAAACCCAAAACATCTATCAAACTACTTACCAAGTGGAGACAAACTGTAGGGAGACAATGGAGGACAAAAATTCACAAAGAGAGGACAGGAAAATGAATGGACAAAGGTGGTTTAAGTTGAATAAAAATCAGGCAGGGAGAGAGGACTGAACAAAATAAACAGGGCCTCTCTAGCGTGTCTGATAAAACAGACGCTGGGATGAAATTGTTTGTCGTCCTATAAATGACGCCATCTCAGCTTAAATTTTTTTATCATCCACTACATTTGGCAATGAAAACACAATTCTTTGCCAAATGTACAACATTTGCCTACCAAATTAATTTTTTTTGCCAATACTAAACCTTTTTCACACATTTTTTATAAAAGGATTAATAAAAAGTATATATTACAATCAAATTTGTTCACTAAATTTGTTTTACAGTTATGCAATCAACAACATTAACATCATGTAGTAATCTTTGAAATGATATTGTTGTTAAGGTCATTTTCAATAATTTTAAAATTTTTTGTAAATTTTTTAATTAATATTTAATGTTGATTACCATTTTCTAATGTATTGCAAATTATTTCTAGTTAAACTGCTATTATTATTATTATTATTATTATTATTATTATTATTATTATTATCATATGTGGTAATTAACTTAATGTATTATGAATGTATACATATTAATCCTAACTATTATAATGATTTATTAAATATTACATTATAGATAAAGTTTTTCATATCTTACTTATGTATTTGATATCTTACTCTATCTGTAATAATAATTATCTAATTATTATATAAAAATTCCATACTATAACATATAAATTATATATTATATATAATTATGTTAGGTAAAGGTGACAATGAATATGACAATGTCTTCCTATTTGGCAAAGGTTTTTTTGTTACTAACAAAATTGTACTATATATCTTTCGACAAAATAAAAAATGACATTGTTTACCTTAACAAGAAACAACATCGTTTTGTATTAGGTTATTAACACGAACATGAACCTCCCTTCATTTTCGTGTTAGTCGTCAACATTCCCCTATGTTCACGATCCAATAACCATTGTCCACTCTCTTGTGCTCGTCTCGTGTGTTGTGGTCACCACCGTTGAAGAAGCAATCTTAACTGTGTTGGTATTGTTCTTTTTTCTATTTTCAAACCCTTCTTGTGCTCTGTTTTACTTATACATTTAGGTGTTTATTGTGAGTTCTTTTTTTTTTCTGCCTATGGATTATGGGTTGTGTTTGTATTTGTGTTTGTGTTTGCGTTTCGATGGTGATTTATTGTCTTCCTTTATTGTTTGTATATGGGTTGACTTTTTGTTACCTCCTTTAATGATTCTTTCAGGAATGCCTGCTAACTATTTGATGAAAGGTCTAAAAGAGTATTTAACTCTTTTTATTGTTAGGGAAATTTAGTCTTTTTTAGTATACACCACTTGCTCATATTGAAATTTTTCACATTTTTGTAATAATAGTAATATAACCCTATATAGATAATACTATATTTATGTACATAAAGAACATGGTCATATGTACTCTACTTTAAATTCTAAAATTTAGATATGATATAAAGGGTAAATGGAAATGGATTAGTTTTATTTTAATAAGGATAACTTTCATTTTATTAGGCAAATTGAAGATGTATAAATACTAAATTGTAGTACTTTCACTTATTATCAAAAATTTAGTTGAACATAATGAATTTTATTATAAATTTACTTTTCAGAATATAACTCTTAACATAATTCAACGAGGAATGCCGACGTGACGACTAGTTTTTGATGGTGGATATTCATTCCGTTGGGAGGAATGTGGCAAAATTCTCCATAATAAAGAAAAAATAAATGCAAAACAAATCCTCTCTTTATACACAAATAATTGTTTGCCTTTTATGGCCGATATTCTTCTTTAAGGTTTCTAGTATAATTTGAACTATCCCACTTTCTTTATTATCTAGATCTCATTTTCTATTATGAAGTTATTATATATATGAACATTTGATTGTATATACTATATGTTGTGTCAATCAAGTATGCATGTGTTCCAATTTAGGATTTCAAAAAACTAGCAATCTAAATTCTACACTGATTGTGTCTTAGGTGAAATGCATCGTACTGGCAGTTCATCTGATCAAGTTATCTTTCATACTACATCTGGGGATCAATTCACTGTTTCCTCTAGAAATTTAGCTATAGCGAAGAAGTTGTTGGAAGAGGGTGTCAATAACCCTATACCTGAGGCAAGATCTTTCACTATTTTAATTGGTGCCTTCAAACGTGAAACGACTCTTCTTGGGAATCCAAACGTAGGAAACTCATTTACCTTTACCAACTCTCATGTCAGTTGAAATCCTAAAAAATTATTATTTCATGTCTTTTTCGATGGAATCAACTTGAAATTTTATTTATTATTTTGCCTGTAAGAATTTTTAAAATAACCCCTCTACTAGTTAGGGATAAGGCTGCATACTATTGGACTTTCCCCAAACCCTGCATATCAGCGAGATTCATTCTGGGTGTTGTTATTGTTGTATATCTGTAAGAATTGTTATACTACTAATTAAAATCTTGTAGTATTAGAATTATATAAATGTCAATTATAATTAACCTTAAATACGATTGTTAAGTACACATAGCATTAACAAACTATCTTCCAAATATTATTAATTTTAACAATATTATCACATACAAAAATTCATCAAAATTTTCCCAAAAATTATGAAAATATTTAACATTAATTTTTTTGAAACAACTTACACAATCGTTGCAAAATGCTAGTACAATTGCGACGAACGGATCTCATAAATAGTCGTCATATATGTTACCTTCTGCGGCATTTCAAATAACTCATTGTCAAACACTAGCGACGAATCATATAAATCGTCGCAAAAAGTCTACATTCTACGACCGTTTTTAGTAATTGTCACTCAATTTTATGTTCGAATAAACATTGTGCAACGATTACGCTAATCGTCGTTAAAATATATTTCAATCGCTATTTGTTGGCACCATTTGCGATGCTTCCCTATAATCGATGTCAAGTACATTGATTTTCCTCGACATCTTACAACGATATTCCTGTTTGTCATAAAATGCTATTGTATTGGCAACGAAACCCAATAGCTGTCGTTAAAACTTGATGATATTGCGACGATTATCGATAATTGTCGTAAAGTATATTTGCTTTACCTACGTTTTAGTAAACCGTCATAAAATTGTTTACTTTTAGCGACGAAATAGTAAATCTTCACCAAAAGGTTGCTTTTAGTGACAATTGTGAAATTGTCACCAATTAAAACGTAACCAATAAATGCATCTGTTGTAGTGAAGGTTTTAGGGGCTACAAAAAGAATCATAACACTTCAAAATCATCTGTAGTGAATCTGTAATTATCAGAATTCTTAATCTTGTTAGAATTTTGTTAATTAAATGTCAATGTTGATATAGCTCTTTATATATTTTTCCACTGGTACGGAACCTATCAATTATCATATATGACACTAGTGGGCTCGACTTCTAAAATAAGTCGTAATCTTAGACTTTTGTCTAATTTTTCATGGTCTTCAACTTCCTCAAAATTCCTAAAAATCCAATCTCACTTAAAAGTTACCATTAGATAATTATTGAATTATTAGAAAAGCCAAAGAATCATAATTGAAAACGAGGTCAGGGTTTCTTACTCAAGAGCAAATTTAAGTTCGTCATACTTTGGAAGGCTGTGGGGAAGCTTTTGTTGGTTGATTAAATTGACTTGGTATTCCTTCTCTAGCCCTCCGCCCTTATGATAGGCATTGTCCATATATATCGAGAAACACTTTATTCAGCATCTTGTAATATGATATAGAGGGTGCTTAACAGAAATAGATGTTGTTCCCACTACTGGTGGTGGTTACATTGTTTCACAACATATAGCTTAATTGCTTAAAGTAACAACAGGTTACTACCTAGATAACGTTCCGAAAATATAATTGATAAACTTATACAAGACACAGCTTGCATAAGCTCTTAGTACTTGAGACTGTTATCCTGCATGAAGCCCAAAATACATTCCAAATACAAGACAAGACATGCAGCCACATAATACTTATTCTGTTCTACCGTACGTATTCTGATCTTCCATAAACTTAACAGCATTTAGCTAGATTTATTCTG
>JAOTBA010000002.1:11918267-11928924 GCA_025629845.1 Erythroxylum squamatum
TCGGACAAGAGAGAGAAATCCAAGTCTTTTGAGACTCGCTTGGATAAGCAGACAAGTAATGTTTTAGCATGATGTTAATTGCAGGTGCTCATAGTTGCTCCATGGGTTTGTCATAATCATATGTACATAAAACATGTATGGATATATTATGTTATTGAGAATGATGTCGGTTGATGATTTGAGATGGTCATAGATTAGCTGCTTATAAGTAGATGATGGATGTGAGAATAGTAGATTTAGATCCTTACTTCTTACAACCTATTAAGCAGGTATAAGGTTTAATTAGACATGAATGACTCATGCCGGATTTTTAGTAAAACGTAGAAAAGTTGGGCTTACTACGGGTTTTGGTGGCATTAAGCCTACCCATTCCCTAGTGCCAACACGGCCCAAAAAGTCAGGTCGTGTCAGAAGGATATTGGTCAACCAATGGGACTGTCTGGGTGAACAGATAAGCAACCAAAAACCAACAAACTCATTAGAAAGCAAAAAATAGTGAATTTTAAAGACATCGGTTGACCACACTAAGATATTGGTCAGCTAGTTAACTAGATAACTTAAGGATCCATTTTTAAAACTCAAATAAAAGTATCAAAACTTTAAAAATAATATTAAAACACATATCAACCAATTAAATATCAATAAAATAGAATTTGATCATATAAAAGGCCTTAAAAAATCCCATTGCACAAAAAGTAATTTTCCTCTAATTAAACAAGAATTATCCTTATATAAAAGTTAAGATAAATAATAATCCAATTGATGTAAATGCTAACTTCGTGGGATTATTTTGAATATATTCTCTAATTCTGGGTACTAAGGTTTGCACTTTAAAAGTACCTTATTTATAATTCAAACTCAAATAATCATCGCCAAGGATTTATACTCAAATCGACACATAAATGCAAATAATCACATATTTGTAAATTATAAACTAATAGTTATCTCATTTTAAACATTACTTATAAGAGATATAAATAAAGATTCCTTTTCAATTCTCAATCCATTAGTGGCACATCATCCTTCTCCTCATGGTCACTTGGGTCAATAATTTGAGAAGTGTTGATGGATACTTTTAGTCATTAAATTCTCCATATCCTATTCAACTCCTTTAAAACTTTCTTGGAAGCAAGAAAGTTAAGTTCATCAAGATTAAAGATATAAAATCTAAAAAAATGTTCAGTTAAATAGTTACTATCTATACTTCTTACCATTTTCTCGTTCAAATTGTGTTTTGGGAACTCAAATAGGCTTAGTTCCTTGATTGTTTCATGCCTTATTCTTTTTACCCAAGTTTTTAAAGGTTTGCTTAACATTTTTTAAATAAAGAAAACTCTATCAATATGTCCAAACTTACCACAAAAATGACATACCATCTTATATGAGGAATGATGATGGATAAATGCGTTGCTTGGAAATATATGTGCGTATGCATAATGAGGAAGATTCCTTGGACATTAAATAAGTTGAATGGTCTCCTAGGATGGTGAAAATTTTTACCATGATTATATGTACGATGTCTACTATAAATGAAGTTATGATGCATGCTTCGATGTGGGTGTGAATGGATTTTCATGTTATCATAAAGATTATGCCTATTCTTTCCTTTAGAGTATTAAACTCTATACCTAGTTTATAAGCCATACATGAAGTCTTGGTGTTTGATATTAGGTTAATCCTTTGTGGATGTGTTATATGCATATGTATTCTTAAATGTAGATGCTCAATACTCATTTACCTTCTTAGGAAATGATTCTTCACTATGCAAATATTTTCCCATCACAAAAGTGGTTTTAGTGTTAGAAGTACTCTGACACTTATATCCTATTCCATGCCTACCATTAGAATTCTTTTAGGCTCTTAAGATGCTTTCTAGTTTTTCACACCTTTTAGTAATCTTGTACAAAGAATCTTTAAGGGAATCTACTTCCTTTTCAATGTTTCATTTTCTTGCCTTAATTCATCTAAGTCATGATTGTCATTAAAACTCAAATTTTTTTATGCTTTAATGATATGTAATGCACTTTTTATCTTTTCATTCTCACTCGTGCAAGAATCTGACTCTTTTTAAATTTCTTTGAGTTTGGAAGACAATTTCTTCCTTTTTTTACTCATGATTTTTAAACTTTCTACTAATTTTTCATATGTCAAATAAACGTCACTATCATCATTACAATAAGTAGGGTTAGATGTTAATTCATAATTGTCCATAACGGTAAAGTACATATGAGCTATCTCTTCTTTTAAAGGCTCACTTTCAAATTGTCATCCCAAGTTCATGCTTTTAGTGTTTTCTTCTTGTCTTTCTTCTCCCTCTTATATTTTTTCTCATACATTTTGTTATCTTTGAGTTGAGGAAATTGTGACTTTATATGGTCGAGTTTTATACATTCAAAGCAAGTAATATTAAAGGATTTATATTTGACAACATTTTTATCTTCCCTAAAGTCCTTTCTTTTGAAACATTTTTGCTTCATGAACTTTCTAAAATTTCTAGTGAGTAAGCATATGTCTTTTTCTTCTCTTTTACGAGTTGATGTCACTTCCTCTTAACTTGAATTTTCTTTTAAGACTTTAAATGCTAAATTCTTTTTTCTTTAAAAGCATGATCTCTTTTTATGTCTCTTGAAGCCTCATTTCTTATATGAGGACAGATCCAACAAGTTCCTCCATTAGTAGTGTTGTTAGATCCTTGGCTTCTTGTGAGAGCATTAATAATATCAATGAATTTGGTATATATGCTAGATATGCTTTCATTATGCCACATTTGAAACAATTTACATTGATATGTTTAGTATGCTTACTTTGCTCTCCTTAACTTAATTTGTACCTTAATGAGTAAGTAATTTCTAATGCATGCCAAATGTCATAAGTTATTTCACATATAGAGACCCTATTAAATTCATTTCCTTTTAAAGGAAAAAATAAGATGTGTATGGCCCTATTAGTTAAGAAGTGTTGGCTCTATTACTTAAGGATACTAATCTCCTATCTTGTGGTTCCTATTTTCCCTTTATTTTGGGTACATTTATGTTATCTATAATTTCTATATGAATAGAGGGACCATTAGAAACTATTTCCCTTAAATCTACGCTTTCATCCATTAGAAAGAATCTCATCCTAATTTTCCAATAAAGATAGTCATTGTTATCAAAAAAAGGTGGTCTACTAATGATTTATACCTCTTGGTTGAATGATAATGATGATGCTCCTAAATATACCATTATGATCTTTGCTATCGAATTTTGTTAGAAATACTAGCCTAATAGGCCAACTCTAATACCATTTGTTAGTCCCTAATGACACCCAAGAGGGGGGTGAATGGGGTGTTTATAAAATGTAACAAAATTTTTAACCAATGTACTTTATTAATAACAATCAATATAAACAAGGATGAGAAAATTAGTTAATATAAATTAATCAAAAAATTGAGAAATAAATTAAAGAGGATAGGGAAGAGTGCAAATTGTTTTATTATGGTTCAACAAACAACTCTTACCTACATCCACTATCAAGACTCCTCTTAGAATTCCATTATAATTCTTCTTTCAAGGTAAAGAATAACCTTTATATAATCTTTCTCAGTAAAGAGGAACTCTTCTTACAATATTCTTCCAAGGTTAAGATAAACCTCGACACCACTTAAATCACCCCCAACCGCAATAATCAACAATTCACCAAAGCATTACAACTCAAAAATATCTCACTTATTCACTTGATAACTTTACAATGGCTCACTCAAACAAATATGATACAATGATACTCAAACGATTGAAAAAATCTTATAAATGTGTGTATACAACACCCAATACCTTTTTTATGCTAAAACAAATGAAAAAAACACCTATTTATAGTGCTTTGAGACCTAAAATAGCCATTAGATCCAATAACTACCTATTATAATGACTATATATTATGCACTAGCCGACAAGATGCATTTACAACACTAGATTAATTAGTCGTTGGAACACTAGTTGACCAATACATATATTGGCCAACCAATATGGCATATTGGTCGAACAATAAATTAACCAATGTTGTTATAAAATCTTGGTACATTAAATTTAACAATTTTAACCTATATTGTTTAAGTATTAACCTATACAGGTTGCTCAATCACCTAAAAAAACCTTATTTTAATAACTTCAAATGCTTAAAACCAATTTTTTAAATCCAAATTTGATTAAAACACTTCCCAAATGTTTCCCAAAGATTATTTAAAGATAAAAATGCTCTTATTGAGATCAAAGGGTTTAATGCTTCATAATGGATAAAAAGACTTATGCAATGAAGTAATAAGAAATGATTATGCATAGTGAGCCATTTTTATCATCAAATTAACAAAGTGAGCTTATAAATAATAATGGAATAGATGAAATGACCTTGATGAGCCTTGATATCATTTTGTTCTTGTTTTGATCTTCATTTCATTAGTTACAAACTTCAACTTCTCTTTATCAATTTTTTTTAAAAATAAAAAATTGTATTAATAATAGTAAAAGCTACAACACAACATTACAATAAGTCATGGTATTGGTCCAAAATTCAGCACAGTATGAGGTTACAACAAAATATTAAAGAAGAGAGCAGAAAAATATTAAATTACAACATCTATGTAGTTTTCAAGTCAGGGATAAGTGAGTTTTGTTTGTTGTTGACTATTAAAGCTACTCAAACCCAATTGACAATGTTTTTGTCTATCTTATAGTTGTCTTACACAAGTCCCTTGTACAATCTCCTATTGCATTCCCTCCATATAGATTATATGGTGGTAGTAAAGGTTGTTTTAATAAGTAGTCCACTGGGTGCTCCTAGCTTAGTTCTGGCTAAGATCTTGTTGAGGGTCTCCCTCCATTCAAAGGTATATCCTGGTACTTGTAGCATATACTGTATCATGCTCTAAATGGCTTGTGTAGCTACATTTAAAAAAAAAGTAATTCCTACTATCTTTTGAATGTTTACATAGAACACAAATGGGATCATATACCCCAAACCATCTATCCTTGGTGCAAAGTCTATTTTTAATGATATTAACTTTATACATTATCTTCTTGAGTTTTGCAATTTTCCTTTATTGAAAATTTTTAGTGCAACATCTATTATGAAGGCCTTTATATGGTTCTAGGATTTTTAGAAAAATAAGCATTTATGCCATCTAATCTTGGGGCCTTATTTAGATTTTTGTTAAAAAGGGGCTTTTCAATTTCTTAAGGAGTGAATTGATTAACTAGAGCATTAACCTTTTGTCTATCAATTTGGGAGCCAACCACAAATTTTAAAAAAGCAAGATTAGAGATAGCTTCAATTGGAGATCTAAGTGATTTAGAGAAAAAGGAGTATACTTCTTAGTGAATCTCATGTTACTCGGTTAACCAAGTTCCTATTTGATTTTGTGAAGTAGTAATACAGTTGTTCCTTCTTGAGAGAAGAGATTTGTGAAGAACAAACTATTATTCCTATCACCAACTATTAGCCATAAGACCTTTTATCCTTATTTGATTAAGGAGAAATTCACCTTAGTTAGTTTAATATAGTGTTATAGAGTAATCTTCTCTGCACTGATCAAGTGTAAGTCATTAAGGGAACTATAAAGTGCATTCTAGAATGCTTCCAACTTCTCTTTTTCCTCCTCTACCTCCATTTGAGTATTTAAGAACTTAGCATTATTTAACAACTTTAGCTCGTTTTTCACCTGTTATAACTTCCTCATACATACATATTGCGTGTGCCCTTGAAAATTAAAGATCAAACCCCTATTAATGGATTTGAGCCCATCTAGCTTAGAAAGATAATTATTAAATTGGGAGAGGAATTCCTATTTTTCATCTTAAGCAGATCCTGAAGCAATATTGGTGTAAGGTAAGATAGAATTGGAATTTTGAAGTTAGCTTTGTTGTTGGGGAAATCCTTAAAGCCACTTTTTATTGAACATACCTCTACTTAGCTTCTTACTTAGGAACCAATCCCCTTGTCAATTGTTGTTCCATTTAAAGAAGGATCCCTACATTCTTAATTATGTCAACTAAATGTAACTGATGTAGTTCCTAAGGTCTTTTGAGAAGCTCCTTTGTCTCATCTTTTAATAGATGTGAAGTGGAGTTGAAGTCCCCAATTATCATTTATAGATCTTTCATAGAGGCTGTTAATTTCCTTAATCAATTTCATAGAGGAATTCTCTAAAAAACTAGATTAAAAACATAGACAAAAGTTATGTTAAAGACAATTTTTTCATATACCAATTTTACCTAAAGACGAATAAGTTAATCCTCTAATGAAAAATAAATAATCTCCATCGTATGGGTTATAAACAACTACAATTCTTCCATTATGATGGTACTGGTGGTTTGAATTAAGCCTTCAATGTCTGTTTAAAAAAATAAAATATATGTTTATTATGCTCCTTAATTCGTGTTTCAAGTAGACTAATCAAAAGGTTTAGTCTCATTCATAAAATCCACCATCATTTGCTATATTTTAGGGTTATTGGGCCTTTAGTGTTCCAATATAGGATATTCATTTATAGGGTCAGACGGTAAGGGTAAAGGCTTTCTTCTTCCTCTTATAGATTCTTATGGTTACTCTCTAAAAGTTATCTTAGGAATTGTCAGATGCATCCTTAGTAGAGTTAGCATGTTTAGGGGGCTCTCATCTGTTTGATTGGTATATTCCAAAATATTCTCACCCCTAATATCTACCTCCACTATGCTTGGTGTTATTGAAACATTCAGAACCCCTCTAGGAGTCTAACATTGCTTATTCTGAACCTCAGTTACTTTATGATTATTCCCAAACAATTTTTATCTAATCCTTTCTCCTTATTAAGCTCCTTTTGAGAGTTTACCTCTTGATGATTCTGTACTAGAATTAAATCATGATATTCACCACTTCTAAACTTCTTCCCTATTGGATTCCATATGCTTTGAGGAGTAGGAGGCTTAGGATGCCAGGTGTAAGTTATAGAAACCTTATGCTCAAACATATTATTCTCCTCATCTAGCGTCAACAATGGTGTAGCATCGGGAAGCTTTTGCTCTTGTTTCACTAGAATGCATACCTTTATATAATTCAACCTTTTTACGCAAGTAGTAGCTTTGTTTATGCATATTAGTTTACCCATGTAACTAGCTAGATAGCTTATGCCTTTTGTATTCTAATACTCTAGAAGAAATGGTGATCGTTTAACCTCAATGGGAAATATTTTTATTTGATATTGTTGAGGTTAAGCCCCTGTTGCCGTAGTTGTAAGAACATTAGTTAGAATTCATAGTGCTAAGGTTCATTTTCTAGCAGCTTTATGTCTGAGAAGGAGAATTGAACTTTCTCAGCATTGGGCAACACCTCATACAACCCAAAGCTACTTTAGTTATGCATGGCCCATGTATTTATAGTTAGAAAAGATTGTCTCTTATACATAAAGTTACCTATGAATGTTGATTCCATTTAGTGATGCCTTCCTTTAACACCACTATAGTTGGAGCAACAATAGCTTTACCATACTCAGAAGATGGGGGACTATAATGTATCTTCAATATCTGTATAGGGTCTCCAAGGACTTTATATTTTCATGGATTCTGAGGGCAACTTAGAGGTTACTCTAGTGGGCTCAAGTTTTTGGTCTGAGGCAAACATATTAGAATAGGGCATAGTAAGTATGCTCTGAGGAACTAAAGTTGGAAAATTTTTAGGGACAATTTTTAGGTAGGAGTAGACATTACTAAAAATGGAAAGCCTAAAAGTTGATAAGCTAGTATACAATAGAATAAAAAAGAAACAAGTAAAAATCAAAATTTTAAGACAGGAACTGGGAAGGGAGAATTAAAGATGAAGTACAGAAAGAAGGGGTAAAAGAAGGGCTCAACATGAAGCCAAGTACCAATAGCAAGAACTAGGAGAGAAACGATATACCAAGTGCAATAGTAAGAATAAGTTGATTGTCAATGAGTAATCAAGAAAGCAGGGAACATCAGGTTAAGAAGCAGAACATGCTAAAAAAGGATGTAATCTCTGTTTAATTGACACGTCCAAAACATGCCATGAAAAAACTACAAAAAAATTAGAGCTTCTCTCTCAAATACATATAAGATCTGCTAACCTTAATCTCCAACTTTTTGGTTGCTAAAGTTAAGACAATTATTTGTGACATAATTAAGGTGCTTTCATTAAAGAGTTATACCCTTAAAGTTGATTTCAAGGATGCTTTTTTCCACTATATGTTGAGATATAGAGCCTGATAATTAGTTTTGGACTTTACACCAAGCCCACGATATGTTAGGTCTTCTGTATTCTCCTAGGCGTATAAATACGTTGTATTCTCCTAGTATACCGACATCGAAAACAATTCACAGTGAAATAAAATACTAGCCGCCCGTGGACGTAGCCATATCTTTGTGAATCACATAAATCTGTGTGTGTTTTTCTATTTTCGCACTTATTCTAGATTATTGTGATTGATCGTCGGTAACAACTGGCATCAAAGATTGGTTTGTATCACAACAATCTGAAAAGATGGAAATTGCGAAGATTCAAATTGAGAAATTCGATACAAACGATTTCGGTTTCTGAAAGATGCAGATGAAAGATTATCTATATCAGAGAAACCTTCACGAACCTTTGTCAAGGGGAGAAACCAAAAACCATGAGACAAGAGGTTTGGGATCTGAAAGATCGGTAGGCGCTAAGGTTAATTCGATTTTCGTTGGCCAGAAACGTTGCCTTTAACATCGTTAAGGAGATAATGACTGCAGGCATCCTGAAGGCTCTGCCTAACATGTACGAAAAATTGTCAGCTATCAATAAGGTATATCTGATGCGTCGTTTATTCAATCTGGAGATGTCTAAAAGTGGATCTGTCGCAGATCATATTAACGAATTTAACATGATTATCAGTCAATTAAGCTCTGTTGATATTAATTTTGATGATGAGATTAGAGCCCTGATTTTGATGTCCTCTCTACCCGAGTCATGGGATACTATTGTTTCTGCAATTAGCAGTTCACGTGGTTCTGAGAAGCTAAAGTTTGATGAAGTTCGAGATGTTTTCTTAAGCGAGAGCATTTGCAAAAGGGAAATCAGAGATTCGTCTAGTAACGCACTCTGGTAAACATGGTCGATCGAAATCAAAAGGGCGGGGAAAATCTAAGGCCAGAAACGAGGTCACTTGTTGGGACTGTGGTGAAAAAGGACACTTCAAGAAGGACTGCCCTACACCTAAGAAGAAGAAAAGTCAGAAGAAGAATAAGTCTCATAAAGATGATGATTTTGTATGTTCTACGGAAGACATTGGTGATGCCTTGATTCTCAGGGTGGACAGTCCAACTGACTCCTGGATACTTGACTCCGGTGCATCATTCCATTCTTCTCCGAGTAGAGAGTTATTCCACAATTTCAAGTCTGAAAATTTTGGGAAGGTGTATCTTGCTGATAATAAAGCCTTGGAGATTGCAGGAAAGGGGGATGTGTGCATCCAGACCTCAGGTGGAGGTAAATGGAAGCTGCAGGATGTCAGATATATTCCTAACTTGAAGAAGAACCTGATTTCTATTGGTCAGTTGGACAGTATGGGCTACAGGGCAGTGTTTGGGGAGAGTTCCTGGAAAATTGTGAAGGGAGCTATGGTGATAGCACGGGGTACAAAATCTGGAACTTTATACAGTACCATAGAGTGTTGGAACATGGCTACTGTAGTCGATAGTGCATCGAGCTCGAGTCTGTGGCATAACAGACTAGGACATATGAGTCAAAAGGAGATGAAGATGCTAGCTTCAAAGGGGTATCTGCAAGGTTTGAAATATGTTGAAATGGGTTTTTGTGAGAGTTGTGTTCTGGAAAGTAGAAACGAGTCAGTTTCACAAAGGCTAGCAGAGAACTAAATGCAGAACGGTTAGAACTGGTACACACAGACGTGTGGGGGCCATCTGCAATCTACTCTCTTGGTGGTTTGAGATACTACATCACCTTCATTGATGACTTCAGTAGGAAGGTATGGGTTTACTTTCTAAAACATAAGTCAGATGTGTTTGTTACCTTTAAAAGGTGGAAGGCTAAAGTTGAAAATCAGACTGGGTTGAAGATAAAATGTTTAAGGTCTGATAATGGTGGAGAGTATGATTCTACAGAATTCAAGAAGTTATGTGCTGATGAGGGAATCAGGTGCACCAGGACAACTCTTGGCAAGACAAGACAGAATGGGATTGCTGAAAGGATGAACAGAACGTTGAATGAGCGAGCAAGAAGCATGAGTGTTGGGCCCCGAGATTTTTTTTATTATTTATTCTTTATTTATTCCTTATTTTGATTTAATTGTTTCATTATTTTTATTTATTTTATTTTAGTTGAGTCTTTAATTTAGCAAGGATGTATTGGGTATTAAATGGGAATCAGAAATTAGAATTAGAATAAAGTGTTAGAATTAGAAATAAGTTAGATTAATTAGTAGTAGGCTGGTTAGATGAAAGTGTAGAGCCATATAAGACAAAGAAGGGCAAAATTGGGAGGACAAGTCTAAGGAGGGGTAATTTTGGAAGAATGAGTTAAAGAGTAAGTTAGGAGTTAATTGTAACACCCCACACCCGAGTGACCCAAACCCGATATCGTTGGTGATATCCGAGTCCGTGCCCCACGAGGGTGGCGTACTACATCAGTCGGTCGGTAAAACTCG
>JAOTBA010000002.1:11937402-11957553 GCA_025629845.1 Erythroxylum squamatum
AGTCAAGAATGACACTTATTTTGAATAATTAAAATGTATCTAAAACGACACTTATTATGAATCGGAGGTAGTATTATCCGATAAACTAGCCTTTAAAGAATAGTATTTAAATAGCTTGTATAAGGGACTGAATTGATGTCAATTGTCAAACTAAAAATATATACTTTTGTTATTCCCAATTCTAAATTCTACTTTAGGAATTGGTTTTAAGCCTGGATTTTAGATATTCTCACCTTCAAGGAAGTGATAGTGCATCTACTTATCCTACGGGGACTACTTATTTGTATGAAGTTTCCATCTCCTTTTAAATATATAGTAGCATTTAGTTTATAATTCTTATGGATTTGATTCCTAGCCCTTTTTTTATCCTTCCAAGTACATAATTTCATTTATTTGACATTTGTCCCTAATGCTGTGCTCTTGTTACCAATCTAAAGCAAGTCCTTAATCACTTTCTCAGTTGACTTGATTGTATAAAGAGCAAGGGACTTTGAGCTCTAGTAAGTGTGTAGGTTGTTGAGTATTGAAGTAATCATTGTAGTGTGCTTGTATAACAAAGAATTATTGTTCCAATTGCCAAATCTTTCAAGGATGAAGTCAACTTGTATGATAATTTCTTAGTGGTAATAAAAATGCCTAAAAACTTAAAGGAAGAGTAACTACTTGTAAAGCCTATTAATAAAAATTAAACTCAATCAATTTCAAAAACCCAAAGGTAATATAACAACTGCTTTTATAAATATTAATTCTAGGCTTTAAAAGCCTCTTGAATTCTTATATATGTAAGAACATATTCAATTTGCTTATATATAATTTATATATTAGCTTTTATTGATATACTTTAACTGTGACCTTATAGTAGCATATTGTATTATCTCCATATACCTTTTATAGAGTTAATTCAATTATTAATCTCTTAAAGCTAAAACTATATAAAAATTTAAATATTATTTTATAAAATTATCAAAAAGAAATTCGACAGCTAATTCTAGTTATTACAAAATGTAGCATACTGTGTACTGAAATGGTTAGAATTGAAAGTTTGTGGACTAATGTATAAAAAACGATAACTTATATTGGTACTTTGGTAAATTTTACGTGAGGGTTTTTACTTTTTATACGGAAACGGGAAGTCGGAATAGCATAGGCCCTATCTATCATCTCTCCGTGGAGGTTGGAGAGTTATCAATTATGGCGGGGAAAGAAGTAGCAGTAGCGAAGAATCCGATCGAGGAGTTACAGGTGAAGTATAAGGAATTGGAGAATGGTTTCAAGACATGGTTGTCCCAGCAGTCGTTGCCTGTGGAGGCTGCAATCGTCACTGCTACCAGTTCAATTCAAGGCGCGGCTATTGGTGCTTTCATGGGTACACTCACCAACGATGTTTCTTCTACTCTCCAGACACCAACACCCCTCAACCCTGAGGCCATGGCCTCTTTCAAACAAGCCCAGGTTGGTCATTTCAGTTTTGGTATTGTCAATTTTGGTTTACCGGCTGCTACTTTCTGACAAATTACTCCTTCCCACCACAGGCTCTAGCTGGTGGTCCTTTGGTACAAGCTCGCAATTTTGCTGTTATGACGGGTGTGAATGCTGGGATTACATGTGTTATGAAGAGATTGAGGGGCAAGGAAGATGTCCAATCTAGGTATATCTCTTATCTTCTTATTTCCCCAGTCTCGCGCCTTCATCTTTTTAGTAAACAGTTAATACCTTACACATACTTGTCAATAAAGAAACAACTCGGTTCTGTTTGGTATAATGCATTTATGTTGAGGTTTGGCTGTATTATTCAAGGTGTCTATTACTTGTTTCAGTATCTTTAAGTATTGGCTACCGATTTGCACAGGTTTTTTTTCTCTCCCTAGACGTGATACACGTTCAAAGGATTGTACTTGGTTATCTTATGAATTTGTTGAGAGTTTAAACTCATTGTTGCAGCATGGCAGCAGCATTTGGTTCAGGAGCCATGTTTTCATTGGTCAGCGGCATGGGTGGCCCGAATCCTGCTGCAAATGCTATCACTTCTGGAGTGATGTTTGCTCTTGTGCAAGGTGGGCTTTTCAAGGTAAGCTTACAAAAAAAAAATGTCCGTATTGTATTTAGAATATACAAATGTCTGAAGTTATTTATTGTCAAGAACACAATTATCTGAACCGGTCTACAAATAAGTTGACAAGTTTCATTTGGTGTCGCCCAAGTTTACACAGTACTGTAAATTCCCTGGCTTTTACTGTGTGCTTTTAAAGTGTTGATTGTGTTTGTTCCTTCTTTCCTCTGATTCGCTTCACTTTTCTTTTTTTTTTTTTGTTAATGCAATGTTGTACCTACATTAAGGCAGCTTTTATCTGGTTCTTTAGTTGGGGCAGAAATTCTCTCAACCTCCAGCTGAAGATACATATTATGCTCGAACAAGAGCCATGCTCGATAATCTTGGTCTTCATCAATATGAGAAGAACTTCAAGAAAGGCTTGTTAACAGACAGCACTTTACCTTTGCTGACAGATAGGCATGTAGTTGATGCTTGGATGTCCATGTTTTGGTTTGTCTCTTCTTAATTCATGAAGTCATGGTAACTCAATTGTATAATATTTTGCAGTGCTCTTAGAGATGTCAGAATCCCTCCTGGACCACGACTTCTCATTCTGGATCATATCCAGAGGTTAGTGTGGTTGTTGACAATGTTAATTTCTAATACGAATGTTATTGACATTATGAGATTTATGACCTTTTCACCTTTTGTAGGAGTCCGGAGCTGAGAAAGAAGTGAGCTAATAGAGGAGTTATTAGCAAATAGAACTTTCTCTTCATACAGAGGTGGGATAGTTACTGTGTCTCGAGTCAGGTAGTATTTTATTTATGCTGTCCGTCTATTCAGTTGTTGAACCATGCACATTCTAAGGAAAGCCTGAGACGGTGTGCTGGTGCTTTAAATTTTGCTGTCCATGCTTTTGATACTATTTAGCTTGCATTCACATATGATTGGTTACTTTGGCATCGGGATGTTCTTTCGTTGAATTTCACATTGATTGCGAACAATATGCTGTACCTTTCTACTTTCTTACTCATAAAGCTTTTAAATGTTAGTAGTAGTGACCTATATTTAGTTCCATTCCAAATTTGATATTAGATGTGATAATTGATCATGTCCTTTAAGTGATCTGGTTACAGTATATAGCACTTGGCAATGTTCAAATTGTTTAGTTATTTCTCGACAATTATACCATTTTGCTCACCCTCCGAAATAACTAAATTTTGAAAAACAAGATATGTAATTTATGCTTTTACAGTCACCATCTCTCAAATGGTATGCTAAAAGTATGGCTTCCTAAATTTAGCATATGATACATTTCAACCCCAAAAAGTTTGATCTAAGTTCTTAATATGGCCTTATTATAAGCCTCCTGTAGAGCTTACAAGAAATACTGGTTGTATCATTTTCGTGTGATCTAGAATCAGGTGTACATCCAAGAATTTCGTATGCAGTGAAAAGGATAGACTGCATGTCTAAACCTTATAACTCAACTCAAAAATTAGATCATCATCATTCATTCTCCTCAAGTCCCTCCAACCCTGGGCATTATTCTGAGTCTTGAGTACTTTAAGCAAGTGTCCTGATGATTTGATGGGCTTGGATGATGAGCATAAGGAAAGGATTTATATCAGATAGACAAGTGTCATTGTCAATACAAGCAAACTTGGAGTCGAGAAAGAAGGATGAGCCCCTGCATTCACATTGCTTAGTCCGCTGGCAGAAGGTGCCCTTTTCCTTCCAATTAGCTTTATGAAAAGAATCCCATGTTGGAACGTTGATAAAAATAATATCATTCATCAGATTAACATACCACGAATTGATAGTGAAACAATTAAATCGTTAATCAATTCGCAGACTATCCTCAAATTTTTCTTCGCGCAAGTAAATGAAAAAATCACAACTGCGAAATAATGAAAAACTCCGATGTTTGGTAACGCAGTTCGGCCAACTTGCCTACGTCTGCGGGGCCCTCACTCAGATTAATTTCTTCCACTGTAGTCCACAAAAAAATTAAATTAGATTGATCTACCCCGTAAGACCCAATCTATGTAACTGACCCAAACTTAACTACCCGTGAAAGATTCTCACGCCCAATAACACGACCGACTCCTGTTAACCTCGTCAGAGGATTTTGCAAACTATTTCTACTTCAAAAACAAGAACAAATAAAATCAAGAATATGAAAATTCCAATTCTGAAATTTATCACCAAAGAACAAAGTAACAGCACCAACAGTATGTGAACTTATCTAATACAAATTCTCCTTTATGCTTTAAATCTCAATCAGCGTAAATTATTCAACAATGACGTCAACTTCATATCATCAATGGACTGCTTGCAGAAGATAAAAAACAGATTGCCGTGAACTGCTTCACCAAAAAGACCCCTTCACAATAGACAACTCATTCAAGAGAAAAGGAGACCATTGACGCAGCAGCCCCAAAGCACCAGCATACACCCACGATATTTTTCACTCAAAAACCATGTAATTGCACAGCCACCAAGCAATAACACCCACACCGTTACTGCTAAAGAACCACGCACTCAGAAGCAATACTAGATTAGAATAAGGATGCCCTACAAGCACAAGCCACGTCAGCCATAGACACAATCCAACAAACCCCCTTATTCACGCAATTGCTAAAGTCTCCTTGGAATAATCCTTTTCAAAAAGGAATAACTATTGGATAAACACTCAACATCCAAAAGTTATACTAATTAAGATTTTACTGCCAATTCTAACCCAAGCACTATCCAATTTCAACAGAATACAATCAATTGCCAATTGAGGCATATCTTCAAAATTAATAAATGTAATTTTCTTATATGTCCAATTTAAAATGCCAAATAAAGAATATATAAAATATATTCTAACAGATAGCATAAGTGTCCAAATTTCTTCTGAAAATGATAATCAGTGCCTTCTTGTATAAAATATGATAAGGGGATTTATTTTGTAAAATAGAAGTGATCAACCTATTTAGCAAATATACAATTGTAGAAAAGGCATATTCCCAAAATGCACGGGCGGAGAAGCTTAAGTTAGAAGAGTCAATCCTTTTTCAACAATATCTCTATGACAACGCTCGGGAGCACCATTTTGCTCTAGGGTATGTGGGGCGGAAAGACGGTGCTTGATTCCTAAATCATTGAAAAAGATGAAATATTACGATATTTCCTCCCCCAATCAGTTTGCATTTGTTTAATTTTGCAACCAAATTGGGTTTCAACCATGGCATGAAAATATTTAACTATACTATACGCTTAAGATTTGGTTTACATACAATAAATCCAAATAAAATTTGAGCATTCATCAAGAAATTGAATGAATTAACCATTATAATTGTTAAAGGTAATAGGAGTTGGACTCCATACTTAGAAATAAACTAGTTGAAACAAAGACTCAAGACAAACATGAGAAGTAGACAAATGAAGATGATCACTCTTGCCTATTTGACAAGGACTATAAATAGGCAATTCTTTATTTGAATTTAGAGGAAGATTAAAAATAGAGACTATCCTACGAATTACTTTTGACTGAGGTGTCCAAGTCGATTGTGCCACCCTTGAAGTGAAGTTCGTTCACCAACTAGAGTATAACAAAAGGCGTTTTTGGAGGAAGAAATGAAGGGTTCATCGGTCAACTTATATAAGCCATGATCAAGCATCCTTAGTAACACTGCTCTTCCTTACATATCCTTAACAAAACAAACATTAGGAAAAAAAATCCATGGAAACATTATTATCATGAGTAAACTGAGATACATTTAAAAGATTTTTTGTGATTGTTGGGACATGTAAAATACTTTTAAGAAGTAAAGAATCACCGTGGCCTTTAAGTAACGAGTGCCCAACATGTGAAATAGAAAGACCCATACTATTACCAACTTCAATTTGATCATCACCATTAAACTCCAAATGTACTGAGAGATTATTCAAATCTGCTATAAGGTGATTAGTGACATCGGAGCTGACGTACATGAGGGATCTGATGGAGTGCTGGATGAGGCAATAAGAGTAGAGAGCTTTGATGGCTTTTCATAAGTGAATGCTTGCTTGAAACAATTATAGCACTTAAGAGCTAAATGTCCAGGCTTAGAGCATATTTGACAAACCGAAAATTTGACAATTTTACCAAAAAAATTAAACAGTTTAAGATTCTTATAATTAAACCCATCAAACTATAGTTGAATTTTTAATTATTGCTAAAGTTAACCACGAAATATAAGGAAACATTGGCATGTCAATTCCTCTTTACTAGGAGCCCTTTTCTATTCTTTTATTTTTTATTTTTTAATTATTTCTTAGATCTATCCCTATACAGTTAAAATTCAAATTTAGCAATTTCTAATTAAGTATATAACATTGCCACCTAAGGAGGGAGTGAAAGCACATAAAATGTGTGAAAAAAATGAAAAAGAATTATGTGCCATACTTGTGGGCGAATGTTTCTTTGACATTTAATATTTATATGCATGTGTCGAATTCATCATGGTTAGATCAAATTGATGAATAAATCTAAGTTAGGATCATATCTATTTAGATTTTACTAGATTAGATTTTGATTCGGACATCTTTATCTTGAGTTAAGTGTTACCCTAATTAAAATTGATGCCTAATAAGGAATAAGATTCCATTGTTCATCCTCGTAGTTTTTTAGTTAATATGTTGCATTGCATAAATTAGATAATGTTATCCACTAATTATCAAATTTTTAGATGGAGTTATCAAAGCTTTGGTACTTATTTATTAAGGGATGGCTATTTTAATTAAAAAAACATTTCATCGTTTCAAAACTAATAAAAAAATGATTGATCCAATTATATCTGTTTCTACCATTACCACCACACTAACATTAGTTCTTACAATAAAATATAATTTTACTACTAAATTTTCACCACGCAATTATGAAAATTCAATTTTTTTTCTTCTTAAGAAATGAAAAATAAAAATTAATTTAATAAGATAAAGATAACACTATCTCACAACATACTCTGTTTAGATTTTGACATGAATTAAGATTTTTCAATTTTTTAATTAAAAAATATTGTAATAATCATAGCAAAAGTTACAAAAGCCACATTGCAATGATACGCTTAATCTATCCACAATTAACAAAAAAAATCAATACTACTAAATTACCGTAGCCACATTGAATTATATCATCCAGGTGACTTTCATGTTAGGAGTAAGTGCATCTTACTTATTTACATTTAAGGCAGCTCAAACCCAGTTAATAATCACTTCTGCTATCTGATATTCATCAGTTTCAAGACCTTTGTACAACCTCCTATTTCTTTCCCTCCATATTGAGTAGATGGTAGTAGCAAAGACTGTTTTAATTAGCAATCCATTTGGCTTACCCTGCTTGGTGCAATCCATGATCATCTATAAAGTATCTCCCCACTCAAAAGTATAGCTATGGACTAGTAAATAGTACATCATCATGCTCCAAATGGCTTTAGTAAAATTATAGCAAAAACATAAGTGACTCCTACTCTCTTCAGCTAGTTTACAAACACACACCGGATCATATTGCCCAAATCATCTATCTTTAGTTCTCAACTTATTCCTGATTACCAACTAAGAAAAGATTGAAGCATTTAAGTTTAAAGTTTGCTTCCATAAAGTGTCCTATCAAGGAACTATTTCAGTATTAGGAGCCATGATCCTATGATAGGAACAAATATTTCAATACTGACATCAAATTATTTTTATATTTTTAAATAAAATTGGGCTCATTGTCATATAATTAATTTTTTTAATTGATCAGAAAGTAAATCCCATAGCCACGTGGCAATAAGAGCCATTATTTACACATTTCAGACAATAGGACCTGCTTGCCACGTGACAATAAAACTCATATTTATATATCTTAAACAACGGTCTCACTTGTCATATGATTATGAGACCTACTTTTTATTTAAAAATAAAAAATAATAACACATCGGCATTGATGTAATGTTAATTAACAAGAAGTTAACCTTGTTAAATTTTTCATTAACCTAAGATCTGTTTTAAATATTTTAGAAGCATTAGGGCTCAATTTGAACGCTTCAAGATATTAGAGTTTGTTCTATATCTTGTTATAATCATTAAGATTCAAAATTTAGTTTCAGCTAATGTTTCTAAAAAATGAACAGCTTCAAAAAACAATTTAAATAAGAGAACTCTCAACATATAAAAATTGTGCAAAGAGCGAGGAGATAGGCCAATCATGAAAAGAAAAAGGCTTAGCTTAGGAAGGAAAAAGAAAAGGAAGATCGAATTTGTTATAAAAGATAGAAATAATATGGTGTGCCACTAATTGTTAATGCACCACTTAATTGTTAGTGCACCAAATGCACCACTTAATTGTTAGTGCACCAAATGCACCACTTAATAGTTAGTATACCACTTCTATTATCATAATAGTATTTTTTTAGAAATTTTGTACTATAAATAGAAGGGTTAACTTGATGTAAGTGATACCATTTTTTTTTATATTAAGACTTCTCCTCTCCCAAATATTCTTAAGTTTTAGTTTCGGTTTTTATAACAGCTTATTCTTTTTGATATTATCTCCGTTTCTGTAAATTTTTAGCTATATTTGAACTTAACTTACCATAGTGGGTTGCCTTTGCTACGATGAGTTTGCTTGAAGTTTTTTAAAACAAATTAGGTATGCTCATCCATTTGTCACCATTTCGTGTCTTTTAGGTATCCGATATTATGTACTCTAGCTCAAGTATTGAATTTGACGAGCAATAACGTGTACAATTCTCGACTTTGCTTGCTTACATTGGCATTAGTACTTATAGTACTTAAAAGGTCATCTTCTCAAGCATGTTCTACAAACGGAATTAGGTGGAATATACGACTTTTCTGTCACCCATTTTTGCCTTAGGAAAATAGGTTTATTTCAATTTTTGTTTAATAATTTCAAGTGTCCACCGTGCGTTAAATAGGTCTATTTAGGTGATTTGTATAATTTAATTTGAAATACAAATGTTTATTCTAGAAAACTACATACAACAAGATCCAATTTATAATCTTGAAATATAAGAGTTTATACTGCAAACTTCAAGGTCCAATTAATATATCTTTAGCAAATTAACCTATTTTCATATCGGCTCTAATCTAAATGTGGTGTTTGACGTGAAGGCTACAATTGATCAATCGTGACATTACCTTCAAAACCGATCCATCTGTTGTGGGTTGGGCTTTACACGTCTTCACTGTATCTTAAAAGTTTTGAAGACAATTATTGAATTAGATTTAAGTACGTGTTAATTACTTATTTGCATATTATTTAATGTCAGCACATCTCTAATTCATATCAAGCACTCTCCAGGCTCTAGTCTGGACTGGTCCACCAATCTAAAAGTAAAACCTCCAGCCTTATCCATATCGACCATACTAATCTACTAAATTGAGCTAGAGTTATTTCAAAAAAAA
This sequence comes from Erythroxylum squamatum, assembly GCA_025629845.1. Classification (NCBI taxonomy): domain Eukaryota; kingdom Viridiplantae; phylum Streptophyta; class Magnoliopsida; order Malpighiales; family Erythroxylaceae; genus Erythroxylum; species Erythroxylum squamatum. The sequence goes on from JAOTBA010000002.1 coordinate 11,946,875, forward strand.
AACAACAAAATTGAGCTAGAGTTATAAGTCCGCGACCTCATTGTATTTACTATATCTCAGCTGATATTGATTGTCAAGATCTCCAGTCCCACCAGATGGGCGATTACGACACGAGAATCGTGTTAACTAAAATGAGCACTTCCGTAAAATTAAGTTTTTCTTCTATGAAGCGAATCAATGCTTCCCACGTGTCCGTTTCTTTCCATTTATACTTCCTAATTCTTTCTTACTCAACCAATCCTACCTAAAGCGAATGACGCCATCCAACGGCAAGAAACGGCAGCGTGTGGCGCACCAGCACCGGCAGCCCTCCGCGATAGCCGCCACGGTCAGCCGCCTCTCATCAACCGCAGCCCTCATTGAGTCATTCCCCGATCGAACTCTCACGGAAACATCCCAAAAACTCCGTTGCCCATCGCCATACCCTCACTACTCCGCTGCCTCTTCCTCCTCCACCTCCATATTCAACGATCCTACCACAGCCGATGTGATCCTCCGCCTCTTTCAGGACCCCACCACCCCCTTTACTGACACCGCGGACTCGGTCTCCTCCACGGACGACGTATCGGACGTCCAGATCTACCTACACTCCGACGTCCTCCGCAAAGCCCAGTACTTCAACGCTCTCTTATCAGATCGATGGCAACAGGACAACAACACAAACGCAGCAAAGTCTCTGATTTCTCTCAACCTAGGGGTGCCCCCGAACGACGACGCATTTATGAACCACTTCACCGTTTTCGAACTCCTCTACACAAACGATTTTGCTAACGTCGTTAACTCAGCTTCCACGGCCCTCGATATCTTACCCATAGCTTTGGAGTTACTTTTTGAGGAGTGCGTAAAGAGTTGCGTGAAGTTTCTAGAAGCAGTCCCGTGGAGTGAAGAGGAAGAGCGGAGAGTGATGGGTTTGATTCCGTTGCTAAGCGAGGAAGAGTCTAGAGAGCTGTTGGCTAGGGTTTCGCCGGAGGGAGAGGGTGCGTGCGAGGAAATGCTTGACGGACTGATAACGGCGGCGATTCACAGCCACCCGAACATGGCGTTTGCGAAGGCGTTTGTGGCAAAGCTGCTGAGGGAGTTCTCGTGGAGGGAGTCGGCGAGGAGAGTGTTGGAGAGGGCATTTGGGGCGAGCTTGAAGGTGGTGAAGGAGTCGTTGGAGGAGTACTCGAGTCCGGACTTTCGAGGGGATCATAACGAGACGGAGGCGATTCAGAGGTTGAATCTGCACACGGCGATGACGAATGGAAGGCATTTGGTGTGGTTGATTGAGAGGATGATTGAGCTGCGAGTGGCGGATAGTGCCGTGAAGGAGTGGAGCGAGCAGGGGGCGTTTACCGCCGATCTGCAGCGAGCCTTTCGAGACGATGCGTGGAGGAATATCGTCCCCGGCCTGCCTGCCGTTGTTCTCCGCTGTACTTGTAAGCTTGCCAATGCGGTTGCTGCTGGAACTATTTTGGCTTCTAGACAGGTTAGATTTTCTTGATTTCTGCTTTTTGGGTGCTAACGATTGGCTTTAGAGCATTTGATTTGGGTTGCCTTATTATAGTATTAGTAATCAATGTTAAATAATGTATTGGGTCAATTGAAGTTTTTGTTTTGATCAGCAATGATAGAATCTGGTGTTGCTAATTTGCGTCTGAAAATTGTGAATGACTGTGGTTGATTTAGCATGTTTTAGGGTTGGTTGCTTAATTGTAGGTAAGGAAGAAGCTTGTAAAAGACTGGCTTCCAGTTCTGATTGTTTGCAAAGACAATGTATCTTTTGCGCTGCCCAGTAATAAATCACTCTACCGGGAACTGGAAGAGACATTCCTCAGAATTATCTCCACGCTTCCCATGTCAGATGCCCAAGAATTGTTGAAGCAGTGCCTCAGCTTCTCAACTCGCAATGTTGAAGATTGCCCGCACTTGGTCTCTGCTTTTAACACCTGGTTTCGCCGGGCAACTCAGCCTCCATGAGATTGATTGGCTGTGATTATATATGTATATATATATATATGAAGTCTCATGTTGGTGGTTCTGATCTTGTATTTCTCTTTTTGTATAATTCAACCTTGTGCGATCAGGCTGTATAAACTGTACATAACTCCATCTTGTCATTTCCCTTTTCCAACTATCTGCAAATATTTTTGGTGCTCTTCCCATTTCTGTTTGTGTTACCTGTCATGATAGTTTTGTAACTTTGACTGCTTTTGATATCTGTTGTTTTTGTCCTTCCAATCATACGCGATAATGTATGCAAGTACATCCTTTGTTTTGTGGCAGTGCAGATTTGTACTTGATTACTTATCCAGCCATTGTTTGAAAGACATAAGGTATTTTTCAGTTCGATTTTTACGTTTAAATATATCTTTTAAATTGTAAAAGTCATTTCTAATTGATTGCGGAATTACGTTTAAATATATCTTTTAAATTGTAAATTTGACATTTTTTTATAGATTGAAATGTTGATTTAATTGATATTATGGTAGTGAATAGGTCATTAATTCTTTTACTTAAATAAAAATATCCGTAATTGAAATGGAAGTCCTGATTTGTATTATGGAGACCTCCTCCAGTTAAGTTTGGGGGTTGTCGTCTCCCTTTCCCCGACCTGACTCAACTGATTACTTAGTTATAATGTTTACCACCACGAAGCTGAGAAAAGCTCTCTCGATTACAAAAATCCTATTTTTCTGGAAACTTATACATCAATCAAAACAAAAAAGAGCAAGGCACTTGACGCTTGCAATTTAACGTAAGCATGCCAGGCCCAAGTAACTGTTATTATTATTATGATTATTAAATTTTAGATGAAATGTTCCTATTCCTTAAAATTCCATTAAAACACAATTCGAACGTCTCAGAAGCTTAGCAGTCGCTTTCCGAAGTGCCTGGTAGGTTTTGACAAGCAATCCCAGGCCTATCCCAATTCCAAGACAAATGCTTAAGCCTGCCAACACCAACCCTAATGCCAGGATTAAACCATGATAATTCCCCATCATTCCCTTCTGAGCACAGTACAGCACATGGTCGTTGTCATCGTCAGTCTCTGCCTCTCTGGCTAACTGCAAAATTACAAGCGGAAACAAAATCAGATCCATTCATTATCTACTATGACACATTCGACTTGGTGTTTTCTACCACACCACTTATCAAGACGCTCTTTTCCTGTAGATAGACTGTTTCAAAACAATAGTTTCGATTTAAGTAATGAAAAGGATGTTTCCTTATTATTTGCAACTTAAAACATGTTCCAGAACCATGGGGCCAAACTTTACATTTCCATTGGCATAGCTGAATTCGTTAAGCTTTTTCAGTTGCAACTATTGATGACATAATGAACATACATTTGAAAAGAAAATGTTCCGTTGTTTATCGACAATTACCTGAAGTGGATGACTAGAACGGACATTGTTCTGATTTTCAGAGGCATCATATTCTGGTATATTGTACAGCATCCCCACCCGCATTCATCTTTTACGAGAACAAAGTTGGAAATTCCTAGCTAGGATAATTGGAGAACCAGAGGAGGATCCTGCAACATAGACCTCGATTGTTGGTGATGTAAGGTCTGAACCCATAAATTGTTTTGCTTTGAGGAAGCCGGTGCCAACTGTTAAATCTGATTCACAATTCATGCTCCATATCTGGCTGTGATTCCTTGATTCTCGCACAAAGCCATTCCTGTTACACAATTCTAAAACACCAGATAATAAGATGCTATCCTTATCTAAAACATCCAACTTCACACTTCCAGTCATCCTTACACTATCAGTGCTAAAAAATGTAGCGTCTACAGATCTCTTATCCAACCTGTCCCTTCTAAGAAGCGTTGATGCTACATCTGAAATAACACCATTTACTTCAAGAAGGGTATCAGGATATATATACTGGACTATGGTTTACTCTCAGGTGCTCGGGAGTTGATTCATCAATCTCACATTTGCTAACTCGCTCATAAAATAACCTCAAATCAAGCCAACGTAACGAAGCCTGAATGCTGGGTTGACAACAAATGTGCCTTGTAACTGTATGGCCATTATCTCTAGGCCCACTTCCATGAGGTATTTGTATTTCTTCACCAGACTTTTCCATGAACCTAAAGAAAACAACCTTCGTCGTCAATACAATCCTTCCACCGAAGCTCCGCTGCTAACTCAAGGGTATCATTCCAACGAAACTTGTCGGAACATGAAGAAAGCCTGTAAGCAAGTCAACAGAATAAATGAACCCCAGGAAACTTATACTGAATATTATATTTATGAAAAGTTGGTAACAGAAGTAGTATCACACCAACAAGGTAACACTAATCTATAGAGAAGGATATTTAAATGGAGGAGAGAAGAGGAGTCGACAGTGAAAAGAGCGAATTTAAGAATTAAGAATTTGGGTTTACTATTCTTGTTCACTTATTGATAGTTGAAACTACTAAATATTTTACTTGGAACCTTAAATTTCTAAAGTTTATTTTTACCTAAAGAGGAATGACTACAGGTTTTGTTTAAAAATAATAATACTCTAAAAACAATTTCATCTCATCTAACAATGTTCACATTTCTTTCAAGCCCTCATGTTTCTTATTTTAAAGAAGGGGACATTGAAGAACATGTTCCGTAGGTATGCCATATTTTGACGTGAAATGCTAATGCATTCGACACCAGCAATTTGTATCATCTGGTTCAAGTCAACTTTTGTTGGAAGCTTTATGGGCTCCAAAGAAATCTTGAAAAATATTAAAAGATTTTTTTTTTCTGTTTTGCAAGAGCTACGGCTCTTTTTCTCTCTTCCTCACTTTGCACACACTTTGTAAAAGCTACTACACTCTCTTTTTTTTACCTTACTTGCTCATTGTACAAAATATGGACTACCCTCTATATAAAGAAAAGCTTAAACCGACGTTGGGAGGGGGGAGTAATAAACGAGGGTACATGTGTTTGACAAATAAAGGTTGACAACTAAAACTTTGCTACTTCTACTACTCTGAACTATTAAGTAACTTAAGCAACTCTAACTCTTACCTAATAAGTAATTATTTAGAGCCATACACATGTAAAAGACAAAGAGAGTTTGACTTCCAATACTTCCCCTCAAACTCGACTTCTCATGCCAAGCATTTCTCTCAATCTGCGGAACACTTCTTTATTTAGTGGTTTTGTAAAAATGTCTGCCAGTTGATTTTCTGTTTTGCAGAACACCAATTCCACAATTTTGTTTTTCACCTGCTCCCGAATGAAATGATATTTTATGTGTTTGCTTCGACTGTGTGCCACTGGATTCTTTCCAAGTGATATGGCAGACTTGTTGTCAACATATATTCTTGTCGGGCCTTCTTGCGTATGACCCAACTCACTTAAAATATATCTCAACCACATTGCTTGGCATGAACTTGCTGTTGCAGCTAAATACTCAGCTTCATATGTTGAAAGGGCAATCGTATGCTGCTTCTTTGATGACCATGAAAATATTGCTGACCCAATATGAAAAGCATAACCAGAAGTACTTTTTCTATCATCCACATCTCCACCAAAATCACTATCTGAATAACCAATTAATTTCGAATTTTGAGAATGTGTATAGAATAAACCTTGGTCAATCGTACCTTTAATATATCTCAAAATTCTTTTTGCTGCGTCAAAGTGATCTTGTTTGGGCTTCTCCATATATCTGCTGACTAGCCCAACTGCATACATAATATCTGGTCTTGTATAGGTCAGATACCTCAAACTTCCAACCAAACTCTTGAATAATGTTGGGTCTATAGATTTTCTGTCTGAATCTCTTCTTAACTTTATGCTTGCTTCGACAGGTGTGGCTGTTGGATTGCAATCTTTCATTTTGAACTTCTTTAATACTTCATCTGCATACTTCACTTGAGAAATGAAAATTCCTTCTCCTGTTTGTGTCACTTCGACTCCAAGGAAGTAGGCCATTTCACCTATATCAGTCATCTCAAAGTCTTTGGTCATGGCTTTCTTGAAATCATCAAACATACCTGGATTGTTTCCTGTGAAAATAATGTCATCCACATATAAGCACACGATCATGACATCTCCTTTTTTGTTTTTCTTCGTGTACAGCGCATGCTCATACGGGTTTTTCACAAATTCGTTCTTTTGAAAGTACTCATCTATTCTTGTATTCCAAGCCCTCGGAGCTTGCTTCAATCCATAAAGAGCTTTCTTCAGTTTGTAGACTTTGTCTTCCTGACCTATTTTGACATATCCAGGTGGTTGTTCAATATAAACTTCTTCTAAGTATCCATTCAGAAAAGCCGACTTCACATCCATCTGGTAAATCTTCCATTTATTTTGTGCTGCAAGGTCTATGAGAAGTCTGATTGTATCAATTCTTGCGACTAGAGCAAATACTTCTTCATAATCAATTCCATATTTCTGTTTATAACCTTTCGCGACTAACCTTGCCTTATACCTTTCCACCTTTCCTTCTTGATTGGTTTTTGTCTTATATATCCACTTGACTCCAATTGATTTATGTCCTTTTGGAAAACTGGTCAATTCCTATGTATCATTTCTTTTGACAGCACCAATTTCTTCATTCATTGCTTTTTTCCACTTTTTGTCTCCAGCGGCTTCTTCGTATGTTACCGGATCATATGCGGCCATTAAAAAAAACAATGAATAGTCAAATGTATCTATTCGTTTAGTATAATCATAGAGATCACTAAGATTTCCTGTTTTAATTGGTGCTCCCCCTGAATTGTTGCTGCTGCTACTACTTGGTGTTGACAATGTTGATACAGGTGTTGTTGGTGGACTTTGTGGAGGAGAATGATTATCTTGTTGTTCTTATACATCTAGGTCATCTTCATTTTTATCATCAAAAAACATTCCTTAAATGTTCCTTTCTTCTTCGTTCCATCTCCAGTAGTCTGCTTCATCGAACTCAACATCTCTTAATATAATCACCTTCTTGGTTAAGGGGTTGTACAATTTATATGCTTTACTCCTGTTGTCGTAGCCAACAAAAATGTATTTCTCCCCTTTATCATCCAATTTCTTTCTTTTCAATTAGGAATATGGGCATATGCAACACACCCAAAAATCCTGAGATGTCCAATACCTGGTTTGCTTCCACTCCACGCTTCATTAGGTGTCATAAATTTGACACTTTTTGTTAAACATCGATTCAGCAAATAGACTACGCATACAACAGCTTCAGCCTACAAATTCTTTGGTAAATGCTTTTCTTTTAACATGCTCCTTGCCATATCAAGAATTGTACAATTCTTTCTTTCAGCTACACCATTTTGTTGTAGTGTATATCTTGCTGTCAACTGATGAATGACTCCATGCTTCTTACAAAAATTCTCAAACAATTCTGAGGTGTACTTACCTCCTTTATCGGATTTGAGTATCTTCAAATATTGTCCGCTTTGTTTTTCGACCATCGCTTTGAACTCTTTAAACTTATCAAGAGCCTCTGATTTTTATTTCAAAATATACACCTAACATTTTCTACTAAAGTCATCAATAAAAGTTAAATAGTACCTATTTCCTTTAGCTGATGGCACGTCAAATGGACTAGCAATATCTGGGTGCACAATCTCCAATGGCCTTCTGGCTCTCCATGGTTTGTCGGTTTCAAACAATTGTCTATGTTGTTTTCCTTTGATGCAAGCTTCGCATAACTGTCTTGGTTGATCGATTTCTGGTAGTTCGTTCACCATTTTTTATTTTGATAATAACTTTAGTCCAGTAAATCTAAGATGACCGAACCAGAACCTTAAATGCCATAACCAGGATTCATCTTCAATAGCTAACTTCATGCATTTTATCAACTCGTTTCGTACTCAAGTGTGAAAAGACGATTCTTTGTCATCTTCACCTTTACTATTAATTCTTCCTTCTTGTTTCTGATGGTGAGATGGTGATTCTCTAATACTATAACATACTTCTTTTCTAAGAGTTGGCCGAGGTTGATAATATTGATTTTCAAAGCAGGCACATAATAAACATCATAAATATATGTCTTGTTTCTGTTTTTCAATGAAATCATAATTTTACCTTTGCCTTAATCTTTGTTGAATCACCAAACATAACTTCCCCACGAACTATCTTGTCCAAGTCTATAAACAACTCTTTATATCCACACATATGATTGCTGGCACCTGTGTCAAGATACCAAGCATCATTGTTGCTTTGCTCATTTACTAGTAAGAAGAGAAGCATAACATCGTTATCTTTCTTGTCTTCTACTATTGCAAAATTACTTCTTTCCTTCACCTCAGGATTCGATCTACATTCGTAACTGAAATGACCATATTTATTACAATTATAACACTGCACTTGAGATTTATCTCTTCTTTGTTGAAATATGCCTCATCCTCTGTCTCTATAACCTCTTCCACGACCATATATCAGATTTCCTTCATTTGTATTTTCTCTTTCAAAAAATTGTCGGCCACATCCACGTCCACCTCGGTTGTTCCATCGACCATGTCCTGCTTGGTAGCCACCTTGACTTCCTCTGTCCTGTCTCTGGCTACTGCTTACTTTTGCTTTGCAAGACTTTCTCCAAGTCGCCAGTATTATCATTCCGGTTCATTCTTTGCTCATGTGCTTGGAGAGAACCAACAAGTTCATCAATCAAAAGTTCTGACAAATCTTTCGATTCTTCGAGTGCAACAACTATGTAATCAAATTTGCGTGTAAGCGAACGCAAAAGCTTTTCCATTACTCGAACATCGTCGAGAGTTTCACCATTTCTTTTCATTTCACTAGCCACAGTTTTCAAACGAGTGACATAATCACCAATATTTTCTAAGCTTTGCATTTTTAGCATCTAGAACTCAGTTCTCAGTGATTGAAGACGCACCTTTTTAGCTTTTTCAATTCTTTAAAAAGATTTCTGCAAAATCTCCCATGCTTCTTTTGAAGTCTTTGCAACTGAAATTTTCTCGAACGTGAGTTCATCAACACCTTGAAAGATAAAGAACAACGCCTTCTTATCTTTCTTTCGATTTTCTTTCAATGTCTTTTTCTCGATGTCTGATAAGGCTGCTTCGGTAGCTACATCTACGGGCTCAATATATCCATCATCAACAATATCCTACAAATCATGAGAACCAAGCATCACTCTCATCTGGATGCTCCAATTCCCATAATTTGTCTTTGTCAATTTTGGAACTTCAGGCTGGATCAAGTTGGCCATTGCTTCACCAATTCACGAACAAACGAACCAGGCTCTGATACCAATTGTTGGAAGCTTGATGGGCTCCAAAAAAATCTAAAAAATATTCAAAAAAATTCCTCTTTTTGCAAGAGCTATGGCTCTTGTTCTTTCTTCCTCAGGTTGCACACTCCTTGTTCACAATATGCTACTGCACTCTTTTATTTCTTTCTTCATTCACTTAAAGTACAAGAGATGAGACTAGACTTTATATAGGCATGCTTAAACCGACAAGGGACAAGTAATAAATGAGGGGGATAACAAGTGGGACAAGTAACAAATGAGGGGGATAACAAGTGTCCCCACATGTGTTCTAAACACAACAAATTACCACGGACACTTTGATACTTCCTACTATTCTTAGCTATTAAGCAACCATTTGGAGCCAAACACATTGATTTCCAAATGTCCAAAAGAAAGGAGAGTTTGTTTTCTAACATGGGGGAGGTTTCAAGAATTACCATGTATGAAAGAGCAAAATTCTGGTGTGTAGTGAGGACATTGGAGTCCTCAAATGGTGAGAACAGTGTATCAGTTATCCCTGTCCTAAAGTGATACCAATCTCCCATTGCCTATTTTGAAAGTAACCTCCTGTTGGATCGCATCTCGTAGTTTCTGAAGTTGATCAAGGAAATGAGACTATGAGGTCTTTTTCTTGATTTCCCATATGCATTGACCTTGGAGGAAGTAAGAGTGCAACCATTTAACCCAAAGAGATTTTTGTCCTCCAATATCCACCAAAATCTCTTGAGAATCAGTGCATGATTTGTGATTTTGATGGAGAAGATATTGAGATCACCTTCTTCTTTCAAGTAACATAGATCAGTGCATTTAACTTTAGCAGCTTCTTGAGTGCCATTCGGGTGACTTCATAAAAAGGTCCTAAGAATCCTTTTAATTGATTCGATGATGCTTTGAGATAGGAAAATATGAGTGTTGGGACCCGTTTTCGGAACCCAACTCATATCAAACGAATCATAGCTTAACTAATATCGCTTCTTTTTTTTTTCTCTTACGCATCATTCAAAATAGTTTCAATTTCCAATTTGAGATTCATCAATTCCTCAATCCATTTAATCCTTCATATTCGGTCATATAGCATTCGCACTCGAAAATATTTTATCATTCACTATAATCCTATCTCTTTTTATTCAACACTCGCTGATTACCAATTATTCGAATTTCATCAATTCATCTGAAAAACTTCTTCCAATACGATTTATTCCATCAATTCATCTCATGCCATTCATATACAATTCCCATGTCATGTCCATATACAAATCCATACACAATTGATCTATAATATCCATACTCCATTTCACATTTGTAATCCTACACATTTACACCTCAATTCAATACACAATCCAAAACTCATTATTTACATTCCCAAAAGTAATTACAATCCAAATAATACACAAGATACCAGAATTCCCCAAATTCTTAGCAATATTCTAACCTAAGACCAATACAAATGAACACATACAAACAGAAATCTTTCACTTTCTTTC
>JAOTBA010000002.1:11957653-11981727 GCA_025629845.1 Erythroxylum squamatum
ACTCAACATCCAAAAGTTATACTAATTGAGGCATATCTTCAAAATTAATAAATGTCTTATATGTCCAATTTAAAATGTCAAAATCAAATAAAGAATATATAAAATATATTCTAACAGATAGGTTGCGTCGATTCCGAACCTTACCATCATCATACTGTTAACATTTCAGATTGCAAGCCAAGTAAGAAATGCTTCGACTGAAAAACAAAATGTGATAACATGATCTAATGCGAACGAAATATGTAAAGATGGTTCACTTGATCACCTTCAACTTTTCCAAGTTATGCTTGAGCAAGAAAAAAAAAAGGCCCTATTAAACGAGGAAGGACATTATTCTTCTTTTTGTAGATCGAGTATTCAACGAATCAATGTTGAATCCGGAGTGGTTGGCTCCGAATAGAAGTTGAGTAGACATGAATTTTCTTAAGATTCACGATTCAGCTTTACCAATACCAACCCAACTGAAATAAATCGATGCTGCCAAACTAGAACTTATTATTAATAATTATTATTAAATAATAATATTTACTTACTTTATATTAATTAATATCAACAATTATAAAATGAGCTTAATTTATGATATAATTCACATTATTAATGTTAATAGACACATTTTTAACAAATTAAAATATGATTGCTAGTTAGGGTAATATAATTATTTAAAAATGTAGAAACGTAAAGTGAACTGCCACAAAACAAACAACGAGATCTGGTTCCCTTGCTTGCTGTCGCGAGGAATCAAATCAAACTGTAAATAAGTAAGCACGACAACCAGAGAAAAAAGAAATCGTATTCGTATTTGTTGTTGTAAATTAGTAACGGGCTGCTAACACAGACAAAGGGTTGCTCCCTCCAACAGATCTCAAGTTTTCGAAGTCAGCTTATTGACGAGGTCAGCAATTTTATTGTTCATTTCTAATGGCATCTGTAGATTCTCAACATTTAATATGCCTATGGATTTACTTCTCATCTCTCATCATCAAGCTCCCATGAATTTATCACTTTGTATTTCATTTGACGGTTTGATGATTTAATGTTGTGCGGGACATTTTGTCTGTCTTTTTTGCTTTGCGAAATCTTTACATTTGTCTGTCCTCTTCGGGGATTTGATTTTTTTTAAAAATTTTTATGTTACAGAGAAACCACAGAAAGAGATGACCACGATGATGATAATGGTGGTACACTGTTGTTCTTAAAGAAAAACATATAGTCTTGATTGCATCCTTCCGTCTTTGCAAGTCGGAATTCACCTTCTACAACTAATTCCGATTTCAACATCATTTGCTAGTAATTCTGGATCCAACATTTGTTGACTCTGATCTATAGTTCCCTTGCCTTCTTCACAAATTCATAAAACAATGCACTTGAGTGGCGGTAGTACCATGGATCATATGGAGGATGGGCATGTCAGAGAAAATGATGAAGAGAAGTATGTTCCTTTTGAAGTGGAAAACGGATATTCTAAGGCTGAGATGCGCTCCTCGTTGAACACTGGTGCTGCTGCCGAAACTGCTTCTAGAAGCCGTCATTTGTCTAAAACCCATATCTCTGCTGCGGATGTGTTGAAGACTTTGTTTTTCATACTTATGTGGTACACTTTCAGCACATTTTTAACCTTGTAAGTTATTCAATAACCGTACTTATACCTGCTTTTAGTAATTGGTATCGGCGTTATCCTTTTTTTTTTTCTCTCCTTATTTTGAACCATATTCTGGTTTCTATAGGTACAACAAAACCTTGTTAGGAGATGATTTAGGAAAGTTCCCAGCTCCCTTATTAATGAACACGGTTCACTTTGCAATGCAAGCTGGTTTGTCAAGGGCAATTACTTGGTATTGGTCTCATAGATTTCAACCCACTGTTGCTATGTCTTGGAAGGATTATTTTGTGAGAGGTACCTCTTCCACTCTGTAGTTTCTTTTATTAGCTCCTCTTGGTTGCCGACTTATTTTGTTATATTTTTCCACAAATGTTTAATGGTGGTTAATTCTATTTATATCGTGTTAAATCTTTAAAGATGCACTTGAATGTGTTCACAACTCAAATTTTAAGTTTTTGGAATTGGAGCATAGCTTGATGGAGCTTCTAGCGTTGAACTTTGTGTATTAGACTGAAATTGTAAAGAAAAACAGATGTACATCCTTTCAGCCTGATAAATATGAAATTAGATTTCATGCTGCATAATATAGGATAACACAATTTACTTGTTAGAAAACAATTTTTATTTGATATAAACAGAATGATGGTTTTCAAGATTCCTAAGTCATTCCCTTGTATGTTTAGACAATATCAAGGAGCAGAACTTCTACCATAAGAAGTTATATCTTCATAATCAGGAATAAACAGTTCTTTTCCTCAATAGCTCTTCAGATGCACCAACATAGTCCTGCTCGCAATTATGCTGTCCGAACTTCTAACTCCTTCTCCATTGATAGTATAACTGGCAAAGATGCTCGTAGTACAATATGTCAGACAGCATAGACCTACCCTATATATAGTCCTAGTAGCAACTATGCTGTTCAAACTTCTAAACTGCTTCTCTTTTAAGAGCATAACCGACAAAAGATGCCCATAGTACAATCTGTCATACAGCATAGACCTTCCCTATTTAGACTGAGGAACTTCCCTTCAGTAGCAATTTACTCCGATCTTTTTTCTAAAAAAATTGGTTTAAATAAAGCTAGATTGTTAAAACTGTCTCTCATTGAAATAAAAGTTTCCAGTCTTGGTGGGCAAGTGGTTTTGTTCTGTTGAGAGTGGTTTATGGACTGCTAGTAGGTGAATGTTTCCTCAGTTACAAGTTTGAGCTCTCGTTAGGCAGTACAGACCCAGATAGTCTGTAGGCTATGGGTGGCCTGGGGAGTGGATAGGCTTCTTGCTCAATCTACATGCTTAATTACTGGTTAACATGTTACTACTATGTTTGTGATGTCAAAAACAATCAGAACTTTAGGCACAATAGTCACATAAGGGTTAGGAAATTAATGAATTTATTCTTTGTAAACTAGTTTGTTGACTCCCTTTTTGTCTACTGTGTTTGATGTGGTACGTAGCTTACTATTCTAAAGATTAATGTTCTTACTAGAAACTATTTCTAAAAGTTTTATTTATCTCTTATTGCTTGTTCTATGAATTCTTTTGTAGCTTAATTAACTTTTCTATCAACTAATGCTACAGATGGACTTTGCCTTTCGCAGTTGTACCAACAGCTCTTGCAACAGCATTGGATGTTAACCTGAGCAATGCATCCCTTGTTTTCATCTCTGTTACATTTGCCACGATGGTTAGTTATTTTCCTCATATGTCATTGGATATACAACGTGAAGTCTGGTTTTTGCATATTCTCTATTGTTCTCTGCCTTCTATAAAATTGTCGTCATGATTTCAAATCTGTTTTTCGCGTATGCAGTGTAAATCTGCAGCTCCCATATTTCTCCTTCTTTTTGCTTTTGCATTCAGGTGAGAATTTCTCCTCCATTTAACTTCTTTTCCAATGCATGGCATATGTGCTTTGCCTTAACATATGTTAATGCATATAGCTCTCTTGCCAATACTGTTCTTCAGGTTGCTATTGGTTTCTATGTTCTTTTTTGTTGACAATATGAAGTCTTCTTGTTTTCTTCTGACTAGGAAAGATTACTTACTAATCAAAAGGTGATTATCTAAGAAACAATCTCATACCTTTCAACATAAAGGCAATTCTTCTTACTATGGGATTTAGGATATTGATAATAAGGGGAGCCTCCTTTAGATGGTAAAGTTCAGGATCAATTTTATTTTCTTCTTTTCCCAGTTTATTTTTCCTTGTGGTGATGATCGCCGAGGGGGCAGTCAGGGAAGGGGGAAAGTTAGTGGGTTGACTGTTTCCTGATTATCTTTTGAAGATGCAATGGGGCTTGTGGATAACCATATACAAAAATGGGATACACGTAGATCTTCACCCAACTAATCCTGGAATATTTTTCAATAGAAGAATAAAACAATATTGTAACTAGAAGCAGAATACTTCAAGGATCATTCTTTTCATCCTACTATACCATAAGTTTTCTACTTTTTAGTCAGATTGGGAAGATAAGATAAGTAGAGTGAATGCTATGTCTCTGATATTTAACAACTATTACTACATTCAGGACATCTGAGATAATCATTGCTATTGGCTTTGGGATGTGTTTTCTGAAATCTGTTAGGCAGTGTAGCGGCTTATGTTTTTATCATTTCCCTTTGACAACTTTATGCTGACATCAGTTTCCTGTGAGGGATATTTACCCACTTACATGTTAAATTACTGGGAAAAGGACATCAATGGATCTTATGCAATTAACAATGCTTTTGACATTTATTTCATATGTCTGTTATTTCAAAGCTTTATCTGTTTATTGTTCAGTGCTTGATATATGATTGTCACAATAAAATGTGATAACTTTACGTGATATGCCACTTATTGTTAAGCTTTTGTTGAAGGTTGGAGTCTCCGAGCATTAAACTTCTAGGTATCATGATGATAATTTCTGTAGGAATCTTATTGACAGGTATGCAGATTCATAAATTCTCAATAGCTTCCTAGTAACTGTGTGCATTTATTTGGTTTTGTTTCTAATCTTCACAAGCCTTACACTGATTAGTTTTTATACATAAACCTTGTGGACATAGTCACAGAACATAGGGGAATTTTGGGATGAGAGAAGAAGGAGGCTGTTGCATTCAATATGTTACATTTTATGTGCTTAATTCTTCTTGGAGATTTTGAATTATATTTTCCAAAGTTAGATTTGTTAACCAAGCATTGTCATGAAGTGGGTAGATTTGTTAACCAAGCATTGTCATGAAGTGGGTAGTTTATGCTATGATGTTAATAAGAGGGGTTGCTTTTGGTTTTGGAGATCTTGAAATAGAATTCTGAGCCAAGCATCATCTCTTCAAGTTAGATGTGTGTGAGATGTTTCAACAATAAAAAGTTATAAAATGGAACTAATCTGTAGTATTATGTGGAATGACTTCTGCTAACAGTATATGCAGAGTACTTATGCAAATGATTACACAATCTCCAGGTGGCTTGCCTTGTAGCTGCAAGGCTTCTATTAACTTGATATTTGTGCTCAGCATGCAGCTGCTGATCTCATGTTACATAGTAGTAGCACACGTCTAGTAGTGGCACACTTCTTTTTAGATGACCTTAGTCAATAAACTTGTCTCAATTCTTATAGCCTATTGAGCACCTTCTTGTTTGTATAGTTATTTGTTTTTGCGCCAATAGAAGTAATTTTTTATGTGGATAGGAAGGATCAACATATTATTGTGTGTAGATTCAATTAATAGGTGGTGCTAATGATGATGTATATACCTCTTCATACTGTATCAAATTTCATCTCATCACTATTCTTCCTACTAAGAAATTTTAAATTTTTTTTGTTCCATATTCTTATTATAAGTTTTCCTTCATGTTTCAAACTGGTAAACAGTTGCAAAGGAGACAGAATTTGAACTTTGGGGTTTTATATTTGTTATGCTTGCTGCTGTCATGTCTGGATTTCGCTGGACTATGACTCAAATTCTTCTGCAGGTATGATCCGTTTTCTTCCTTTTTGTTTAATGTGAGGAAAAGAGTTAAAAAAGACTTGGTCAGACTGTTGAAAACTTCTGATATTTCACAATCTATTGATCTCACTGTTCTTTTTCCCCGTTTCCTTGCACCATGGAATGTGATCTTCATTGTGGTGATGTATGGTGATCCAAATCTGACAAAAAGAAAGAAGTCTATGGTAGGTGCAATTGGTTACTAGTTCTAATAATACTCAATTCCATTTGTTTTACTTATGCATTCACATTTATGCATTCACATTTATTGCAATTGGTTACTAGTTCTAATAATACTCAATTCCATTTGTTTTACTTATGCATTCACATTTATTTCATTTTGCAACTGTGCTCTTAATAAGTGAAATTTAATATGACTGCCATGAATTTATCAAATCTGTGTTTTAAATTTGTCAAGAGGTCCAACAGAAGAAAGACCATATCACTTTACTTCGTAAACATGGAAACTGTTCTTTTGGGTATATGTTCCATAATTACTTCCTGGGAAGAAACTTTTTCCTTACAAACTTGTTGTCAGGCATAGATAAGAAAAGGAGATCTGATGTTTCATTGTTTAGATTTAGATTATCCAAAACCTCACTAGGTGTCTGTAATTTGGCTTGAAGTGCGGAATCTGCTGTATTGAAATGTACCAGTCAGAATACTCAATTGTAAGGGAAATAAAATGAGTTCCTTAGTTCTTAAATCATCAATTCCATTTTCCACCCAAACCATTAGATTCATTTTCTACTTACAAATTCTGTTGAAACAAACTCTTCTGTTAACTGAAATTATATGACAGAAAACTGCTAGGGGAATTATGGTTTTGTCCTCCACTTAATTTTGGCTCTTATAGAAAAGGTGAAATGTGGTAAGACAAGTTATGAAGAGCAATGACATTATTGTCAGCATGAAAAGAGGAGAGGAATTTGGAGAGAGGACAATGACATGAAAATTGGTGTGAATAGAAATAAGGTAAAATGAACTAGGTAAGTCTTGAGGAGAACAATGATATCAAAGTATCATGAAAAGAGGAGAGGGATTTGAAGAGAGAACAATGAAATGAAAACTTATTTGCCTGGATGAGTGGGAAGGACACAATTTCCTAGTGCCCGCATCTTCCTTCTTCATTTTGTTAGGGCCCTATCCTCAGCATGCTCTTGATATCATCTAGTATGTACATCCAGTTGCATATGCAATTCCATGTAAAAGATACAGCCCTGATACGTAAGGCTCTGTAGAGAGGCATTCTTGTTAAAACACCAGAAACAAAAAAGGAACCTAATACAAAAATCATGTGGTAATTTGTTTTCTACCCAATTGAAACTTGGATTCTCTGTCAGTCTGGTAATCTGTGCACATAGGATGCATTTGGGATCTCATAATCAGACTTATAGATTTCAGTTATGTTGTTGTCTATCACGCGCAATTGGAATTCGAATTGTGCACCCAATTCCAAGGAATTGAGTCAGAGTTATTGTTGAAAATTTTCAATTCTTAGGGTTGGAGAAAGGGACTCCCATCTCTGAACAATCCAATTTTCACCATTTTAGAAAATATATGATTCATTCTTTGGTCTCATCCAACAGCTTAAACTTTTAAGTTGAATGGTTTCTTGACAAGGTATAAGAGCCTCGTGAGACCAAGAAGTTCTAGTTTTGGGGATTTGGATTTGTTGTTTTTGTCCATATTTCATGTGAGGGGTTGTATTAGGATATTATATGATCTACTGTATTTGTCCAAACTTTCGTGTGAGCAAAATACATATTAGATAATATTTGATTCATTCTTGAGTCTCGCCCAACAACTTAAGCTGTTGGGTTGAATGGTCTCTTGACATACCAAATCACTATAAAGTTGGTATAATTCCATGCACTAAAACTGGAATTCCAGTTCCAATTGTAATTCTAATTCCAAGAACCAAATGGAGTATTGAAATAATTTCTGTAGCTAGTTCATATTGTTGAACATTATGAAAGTGCTGATCTGGTCTCTTTTCAGGTTTGAAAAATCCACTTACATTGATGAGCTATGTGACACCGGTTATGGCAATGTTGACTGCTCTGCTGTCTCTAATATTTGACCCATGGCTTGAATTTAAAAGGAGCAGTTATTTTGATAGTTCGTGGCATATTGCCAGGAGTTGCCTGTTGATGTTCTTTGGTGGATCACTTGCATTTTTCATGGTAGGAATCTGGGCTGAATCTTCTTCTTTTTCTTTTTGTTTTTTTTTTAAATTTTGAGCTTATGGGTTTCATTTTGAGGTCTGTGAAAATAGGAGGGGATAGTGACTTTGCATTTTCAAGGACTTAAGTCTGAAGACCATATCAGTTGACAAGCTTCTCGCACTGGAATTACATAGCATAATTTCACTACATCCGTTTACTATTAAAGGAATAAACTGGCCTGTTTATTGCAGGTTTTGACGGAATATGTTCTTGTTTCAGTAACCAGTGCTGTCACAGTGACAATAGCTGGTGTTGTTAAGGAGGCGGTGACCATAGTGGTATGATCTTTTTCTAGAACATCTTACCTACAGGTTGTTGGCCTTCTGGTACATTTCATAGTTCCTCCCTACCTGGTTGCTTGTATGTTTCTCTTTATGGTAAAATCTTTTTAGAAGCAGTCATCTTTGAGTCTGTTGACATAACCACTGTCTCAGTTGATAACCTTGCTGTGTTTAATCTCAAATCTGATGATTGGAATGACTGTTCTAAAGTGTGATAGAAATCATTTATGATTTCCCTGCTTCCTTTTTACTTGAATTGTCAGTTCTCTTTTTAAATTTTCAAACGTGTTTATATAATTTCATTTCTTAATGACAATCCATCAATATTCAGGTCGCAGTCTTTTATTTTCACGATGAATTTACCTGGCTGAAAGGAGTTGGTCTTATCACTATTATGGCTGGAGTCAGTTTATTCAATTGGTACAAGTAAGTTCTTGGTCATTATCTTGTAAACCTCCTACACCTCGCCACCTAACCCAGTTTTTCCTGTGAAAATCTCTTGCTATAACCGCTTATTTTGTAGATTTCTTTGTTGTAGCATCCTATAATGAGCTCCTCTAACTTAAACTAAAAATCGTGAGCTGCTCCAATTTTGGTTTACTTTTTATTGTCCATGTTCAGATACCAAAAGTTACAAAAGGGTCAAATAAGTGAAGATGAGTCTCATGGATCATCCAAGTCATATGCTGATGCGAAATATGTTATCCTTGAGGAGACGGAGGATCGAGATGAATACACTTTGTAGCACTTAAAACGTCCAAGTAAGTTATCATGGTGGTCTTAATGAATCTTGTATGAGGCAGCTGATCGCAAAGCTCAATTGTAGTTCTGGTTCACATTTAGGTTTGCCTGTGGGGGGCTTTTGACTAGTGCCATAGGGCAATATTATCATTGCAGTATCAGCATTTCTCTGGTCGTCGAGCCACGTCCTTGTCTATCTTGTACATCTTTCTTGAAAAGGACGGCAGGAATTGATAAAGTTTCTTGACAATGTCTCCTCACGGAAGATCAAGACATGCCAATTTTCTGAGTCTTAATGTAGAGATAATTTTACTGTGTAGTAAAAAGTTCCTGTATGCTGAGGCCTAATTGAACATTAATTGGATTTCAAAATCCATTTTGTTTCCCCTTATTGTTACCCCTGTAATCATTGTTCAGACTTAAGGGGCATAGCCGTGAAAGCCAAAGTTGTAGATTGAAATTGCATTCTCCAATGTCATATCAAGTCTGGGATTATTTCAATATATATATTACTGTTTTCAAATTGAGGGTTTCCCTTGCTCTTGATATGAATAACTAATGGATGTACCTACCTCCCCGTCAACATTCAGCTCAGACCCCTTTTAGTTTTTGCTTACTTTCAATTGAATAACATTTCCAACTCATCATATATTGGTATCGTTAGTTTCTAATAGCACTAAAAAGAAGGGTAAATTAGATATTGATAACTTTTAATGAAATATTTACTAGTTTAGTGTGCTGATAAGCATAAAATATTATATAAAATAATAATTTTTCAATAACACACTTAGCAAGAATATAAAAATAAGAAAGAGAAATATAAAACTAATTTTATAGTAATTTGACAACTAATTATTGTATTCACAAAGATGAATCTTTTTATAATCTATCACATTAATTCTATCTAGATCACTCTCCAATATAATATACAAAAGACCAGCTAGATGCTTGCAGTTCAAAATATCTCACTTTATTACTTTGATTGAACTAAAGAAATTTAGACACATAAATATAAGATAATGATGTTCAAATGCTTAACACTTAAAACTGTGCAAATAGGACACCCAAATTTTTTTTATACAAAATTCAGTGAAAAAATATGTATTTTTGGGACCCATATTAGTTTATAATGATTAGTTGTATAACACTAGTCAATTAGTGTAGCACATTAGACGAATATATAAATCCAATAGGTATTAAGACATTAGTTGACCACTATAACTTATTGATCAACCAAGGTGTCCTTTAGAAGGATATTGATTGACTATATCATTATGTTGGTCGATTATTGTGTTAACAAACTCACATGTTACATATTTAGTTTATATTGGTTGATTAGTCCATCTAACAATATGATTTTTGACAACTTTTAAAACTCAATGTTAATTTGTTTAATACGATTATAATTAAAAACAACTTTCAAAATGCATCCAAAAGAATGCTTGAAAATTAAAAAAAAAAAACCTTTTCTTTCAAGAAGAAAAGCTTCAATACCTCTTAAAAAATGCAAAGACTCGTATAATGAACTAAGATAAAATACTTATGCATAGTGAGTCTTTAAGATTGTCAAAGTAACGAAATGAGATTACAATTAATATCATAAACTAAAGAATGATCTTGATACTCTTTGTTTTTTTTTGTACTTAACTTGATCCTCTCTTTGACGATTGCAAATTTTAAAATTTTTATCATCTTTATGAAGTATTTTCTTTAGCTTATGACTTCATGTTATTTTCTGTATTACCTCTCAATAAAACAATAAACTCATCAATAGTGCTTATATTTTTTGATATCAAGATATCGATTAGAACCTACTTTGGTTTAATAATCTCTCACTTTTTGATGATTATAAAATATTTGTGATATTAGAAAAATAATAAAACTAAGTACATTAACAACTACCTATATGAAAATAATGATTAGCTCCCCCTTTAATTCATGTATAAAATTCAATATCAAGAATAAAAGAGATATTCAAAGAATTGTCCTCACATATAGATAAAAGAAATTTACTAAAAACTATTACATACACAAAAGTCAGTCCCATTAATATCATTATTCTCCTTAACTATAATACAACCAATCTTTCTCACCCTTTTTGGAATAATAAAAAATTAATTATCCAAAAATATAAAGTGTCATAAAATTATTAAGTTAAAAAAATTCCCGAATTTCAACAGTCGATAATACTTGAAACTCAAAATCAATCAAAATATTAACAATTAAGTACAAGTGAACAAAAATACATTGATTAAGCCTTTAATAAACAATCAATTTGAGGAAAAAAATGAGAAATTGAGAAATTCTAAACTGAAAAAAACTTTATATGGAGCAAAAAAATTGCAAGTTCTGACACAATTAGATGTTGGAATTGAAGAGAAAAATATACTTAATTGAAATATCCAACCATTAATTTCAAAAAAATGTATAGTTTAAAAAGGCCAAAATTTTAAAATTAATGATAGGATAAAATGTCAAAATTGAAAGGTTAACTCCAAATTATGAAAGATTTTGAAAATTCCAAAATTTAAAACCCAAGAATAACAAAATTTCAATTTAATACAGTATAACAAGATTCTTATAGAAAGGGGGATGATGTTTTTTTTTTAAGAAAAGAGTGAGTTAGTTAGGATTTTGGAAGATATAAACAAACAAGATGAAAAATAGAAGAAAAAAGGGGAAAGAGAGAGCTTAAAGAGTGAAGATCAGTCAACCACAAAACTTAACTGATCAAGCAATGTTTTGTTTGGTCGATCACACTTATCAATCAAATAGGCTACAAATTCACTAGAATATTCCTTAGTTAATGGGATATTGGTCAACCACTCAAAGATATTAATTAACTAATGCAAGTAAGTTTTCGAGTAGAAGAGTGACCAAACTACAAGCAAACTCATTGAAAAGAAAAAATTGGTAATTTTGAGGATATTGGTTGACAAAGCAATATTAAAACATTTAATAATTCATGGAAATGTCAATTAAGAATTATCATAAACATTGAAAGAGAATTTAATCACATAGAATCATACCCAATTCTCTTCCAATATCCGTATTCATTATTTTAGTGAAACTATCACCCATTTAGTCTAGTGTGTAAGTTTTAATTTAACATCCCTACTACATATAATCCCTAAGTCTAGATACTAATGTCTATACTATACTCCAAAAGAATTGTTTAATCTTTTATTCATAATGAAAATCCAAACACTCGTACTAAAGATTTATACTTAAATGGATAAATAAAAGCAAGATGTGACAAATTTCAAAAACATTGACTAATAATTTCCCCTTGTTTAATAATTACCTATAATATGATTCAGATGATGATTCTCCTTAAATTTTCAATCCATTGAAAGCTTCTCATCTTTTATATCTTCCTCATTTGATTCAATAATTTGCTCTTAAGAGGTATCTTGATGATCATTCTTATTTTTTTTCTAATACTTATATCACCATATTCAAGATTTTTCTTGGATATAAGAGTGTTAGATTCATCAAGATCCCAAAAAAATAAACTCTTTAAGAAGTAATACTAAATTTAATAGTGACCATCTTTACTACATACCATATGTTCTTTTTTCTTAGAGTCTTACAAAATAAAACAATCAATTTTTCTTAGGTGTATAATTGGGTTTGGGTCCTTGATTTTTAGTCTCCTTCTTTTCAGCCCACATTTTCAAGAGTTTATTACCATTTTTTGTTTGAGAAAATAAAATATATTAATATGTCCATATTTATCATTTAAATGACATATCATATTATATAAATGATGATGATGCATAAATACATTGCTTGGACCTCTTGTGTGTATGTTTAACGAGAAATATTCCTTTGGATATCAAATGTTCTTATAGGGTATTGAAATGAGCTACCATGATTATATTTATGATGGAATAAAGGCTTGATACATACTTCTTCGAGGCCTAAAAAGGCTATTAAATGTTCTTATAGAGTAGTAAAATGAGCTACCATATTATATATATGATGTCTACTATGAATAAAGGCTTTATACAAGCTTCTTTGGTCCTAAAGGGGAATGAGTAGGTTTACATGTTATCATAGAAGCTATGTTTATTCTTCTTTTGAAAGTATTAAACTATATGCCTAGACTGTGAGCTATATACGAAAGCATGATGCTTATTTTTAGAATGAGCCTCAATGGATGTGGCATGTGCATGCATATGCGTAGATGTGAATGCTCCATACTTTTTTTTAAAGAAAAGTTGATTGAATGAAATAAGATACAAAAATAAGAGTGTTCTAGGCAGAGATCGATACAGTAATAGCAAGGAACCTATCTAATCATATTGGAAAACACAGCATAAGGAATCAAAACACAAATACATCAGAACTTCAAATATGATTGGAGCTAAATGCAGCAATGTGAGCAGTTCATTGATGCCTTTTCCATCTTACTCGAAAATGCATTAAGAAGTGTTGTGGCTAAGAATCCTTAAATGCGTAAAGATGAGCTGCAACGAGTTTGTAACTTCTTAGTCATAATGATCTCCTGAATGTCCGTGAAAATCAGGGATAGCAAACACTCTTTAATGGATGATTGATCCTTGAACCGTCTGAGGTTTCGTTCCTGCCATAACCTGTAGATACAAACTCCCAGCACAATAAGGCGGATGGGTGAGTGCACAGAGATTCCATTAGTGATCTCCATAATGGTTGACCCTGGATGCATCCAATAACAAGAAGCAGTGACATAATCCCATATTGCCTTGTTAAAAGACATTCAAAAAATAGATGGTTGCAAGATTCACTTTATATTAAACACATTAGACAGTTGTTATTTAGTTGGAAGTAAGGGAGTTGGTCCGCTGTAGACAGCTTGTTCTGGATAGCTAAGCAGTAGATGAAGGAAAATTTTGGCAATAAGTACTTATTCCAAACCTTAGTGGCCCAAGGAACTGTACGACGATGACTGCTTGTATTATCACAAATAATTTTGTTAGTGAGCTGCACAATGGGAGTACCTTTCCAGAAAAATATGTCGGGTTCTTGTGTGGTGGGAGGATAGTTAGGCTGGAACTGTATAAGGCTTCTAGGAAAACTCCAATCACGGCCTGTTATGAAGGAGCTCATCCGAGTTTTTAAAGGAAATGAAGGAGTAGCTCGTGGAAAAAAACTGCCTATTAATGAATAGTCCCCTAATGGACCAATTGTCAAACCATAAGGAGGACCGTCCTTAATCACACATGAGCTATCCTGATAAACCGTATCCCTCAATTTCAACAATTGAGTGAGAAAAAAGGAGTGGGAACTTGTTGGCTTGATGGCCCATAGACTATGCTCCATAAGGAAATATACATTAAGCCATTTGATCCACAAACTCTTCTTGTCATCCAATATCCACCATAGGCTTTTGAGAATAAGAAACTGGTTAGCAGCTTTAATGGAGAGAATGTTGAGGCCTCCTTCTTGTTTTGGAAAGCAGATATCAACCCATTTAACCTTTGCGGCGCCAGGGTGCCCATTTGGATGGCTCTAGAGAAAAGATCGAAGGATTCTCTCAATTTATTTGATGATACTTTGAGATAAAAACAAGTGAGAGATCCATTATACATGTAGCGAATTCAGGACAGATTTAATAAATTGAAGCTTACCCGCATATGAAAGAGATTTGTTCACCCAGGAATTTACTCTCCTTTGAATCTTGTCTAAGAGAGGGTGGCATTCTGAGAAGGTTAGCCTCTTTGTCGACACCGGGAGCTCAAGGTAAAGCAGGGGGAGTTTGAAGTTTCATTCTAGTTGTTTTTGCAATAGTATGTTCCATGTGGGCTGTGTTTTTAGATAAGAGGAAATGGCCTTTTGCAGATTAAGATGAAGCCCAGAAGCTTGTTTGAAAACATAGAGAGCACGCATAAAAGAGCGAATAGATGCCATATCAGCCCTGCAAAAAAGAAGACGATCATTGGCAAAACTGAGATTAATGAGATCAAGTTTCTTGCACTTTGAATGGTGTTTGAAACTGGAGTCCGAGATGGTCTCTTTCCGTATGATTGCATTGAGGACTTCCATAGCAAGTATGAAGAGGTAAGGGGATATTGGATCTCCCTGCTGAAGACCCCAAGTAGCCTTAAAATAAGGGGTAGGGCAAAGAAAGAGCTATCAGTAGTGGGCGTTTGAGAGTGTCTCTCTCTAGGGTTTCCTACTCCTAGACTTTGCCCACCTTCTGCCACTCTTCCCTTCGATTTTTCTCACGGTTCTAGTCTCCCCGAGTGTTGCTGAGTGTTCTGTTGTGTGTCTTTGTTGGAGTATTGTCGAGCTTTCCTAAGGCCTTCTTTATTGCCGACCTTGCTTCTCTTACGGTGGTGTATTGGAGTTTTCTGTGTGTTCTACCTCAGATCTGACCCTAGTGGGCACTGACTCTTGCTTTTTTTTCCCTCCGATCTGAGCTACATTGTCACGGATCTAGTTCCTGCCTATCGGCAGTGGTGCCTCCTTCGAGTCTCTCCCAGCGCCGAAGTTGCTGGGCGATTGCACTTTGTGCAAAACCTCTGCGGCAGTGTGCGGCTCTCCCTCATGCTCCATGGGAAAGAAAAAAACCCAAGGACTCGCACACCTTGTCTGACCCCGGGGCTCCTCAAGCCATGGTAGCCGATTCCACTGTGAGTCTGAAGGCTGCTCCAGCTAGACCAAAGGTCACAAGTGTGAAACCTTCGCTGTTGTCACAAGTTCTGAAGGGTAACCCAAAGCCCATTTCAGGTGGTGCTAAATCTGTCTCTTCGATGGATGCCATAATAAAACCAGACCTAAAAAAGTCAGGTGCTTCTCTCAAAACAGGTAAGGGTATTGCTAATGAAATTTTTACTGCTGAGTCATATGATGAGGACTCCACTTCGGAGGAGGAAGAAGAGGTTGAAGGTGACATTGTCTTGGGAAGTCATGACACTATCGAAACTGAACCTTCTGAGGAGGAGTTGACTGCTGACCAGTTGCTCGACAAATTGGCCTCCCCTCTCTTTTGGCCAGCAGGCTGTTGATGGATGCAATGCTTTTGGTTCCCAGCCGAATGGTGTTTAGGATAGCCCTAAAGGTATGCAACCAAAACCTTCTTTTGCTAGTCTTTTTCGCAACAATCGTGCCTTGAACCAGGGAATGCAGCTAGAACAATTGCCGATGGAGACCGAACTGACTATAGTGAATGAAGACCGACTGGAACTAGAGAAGGAATGGGGATACTGCTTGGTTGGTGTGTTTACCGGACGGTTCCCTGGTATGAAAGTTGTCGAAGGGTTGATTACACAGTGGGGGGTGAAATGTCAACTTATCCCACATGAAGGTGGCTGGCTTGTGTTCAAGTTTGATTCAGAGGAGGATCGCACTAGCATCTTGGCTGATGGCCCTTATGTATTGTTTGGCAAGACATTGATGTTGAAGAAACTTGCTCCTAGGTTTGCATTCAATTTTTAAGATTTTATGACTCTACCGATATGGATTAAACTACCTAACGTCCCACTGGATCTTTGGACGAGAAAAGGGTTGTCCAAACTTGGTTCCATGGTGGGAAAACCCATATGTACCGACCAGGTTACCAACCAGTGAGCTAGAATTGGCTATGCGAGATTGCTTGTTGAGGTTGATGTCTCTAAGCCTCCCATCACTTGTTTTGAAGTGAAGCTACCGGAAGGCACTAAATTCTCGCAATCGGTGGTGTATGAAACATTCCCGTCCTACTGTTGTGAATGTCGACATTTCGGACATAATGTGTTTACTTGCAATAAATCAATGCCCAAAGTTCAGAAATGGGTGCCCAAGGGTCGTGCTAAATTGGATGGCGTAACTTCCATGCAGACTGCCCCTAAGAAAATGGTTCCTAGTGGCCTGAATCAAGGCACTTCACGCCCAACCAAAGGCCCGAAGGCTCAGCCTGACTTGCCTATCACTCCCTTGCGTCCGACAGGAGTAGTTGGGGTGAAAAACACTCCTCAGCCGAGTGAAACAAACATTGGTGCTGACCTCCAACATCCGATAGGGGAGGCTCTATCTGACTTGGGGAATGAAGAGCAGGAACACACGAACTTGACATCTAAAGGGAAAGCTGTTGAGGACGATAATGATGGCTTCATTTCGGTGGCAAATAGGCTGAACTCTTCCAAACACAGCAAATCTGGGCAGATGAGAGTATCCGTGGGGGTAGGGGAAAAGTGGAGGGGCTGGACCCTCCTGACTGAACAAATGAGTTTTCTTAGCTGGAATGTCCGAGGTCTAAGCACGACCTCGCGATAGAAAAGTGTTGTCGCACTCACTCGACAACACAATCGCAAATTCATTTGTTTATTAGAAACTAAACTCAATGTGACAAGTTTGGAGAGGTTGGTGATAAATCGGTTTCTTGGCTGGAACTTTAGCCATAATTTTGCTTTGATTGAAAAGTGCAGAATGACTATCATATGGGATCCTTCCAATTATTCGTGTCAGGTTTTGGAGCTTGGAGAGCAGCATATCCATTGTCGGGTTCTCCAATTATCTTCCAATCGCAAATTTTTGGTAACTTGCATTTATGGCTTATATAGTGTAACGAAGAGACGGGAACTTTGGTATCACCTCATGGGGCTGCCGATTAGTCCTACTATGCCATGGCTTCTAATGGGTGATTTTAATTGTGTTTGTAAGGCGTCGGAGAGAATTGGTTGTAAACCCCCTTCTGCCTACTTCATGAAAGATTTGTTAGAATTTCGGGTTACTTTGGGCCTTGAGGATGTGTCTTCACAAGGTGAGATTTATACTTGGCAGAAAAACACACTTTAGGCAAAATTGGATGGCTTGGGCAGAAAATGCTTGGTATTGTTCAGCTTACTTCCTCCCCATGCGTATTGATTTGGACCATTACCCCATTATTGTTTATTTCAGTAAAAAGCAAGACAATGGCAATCGGCCATTCAAAATTTTCAACCTATGGATCCAGCACCCCACCTTCTTGGATATTGTTAATGCAACTTGGGAGATTCAAGTTCGAGGTTCTGCCCAATTTATTCTTGCTGCCAAATTAAAATCTCTGAAGTACCCCTTAAGAGTTTGAACAGGGATGCATACGGGCATATATCACAAAAAGTGAAGGAGGCTCAAGCAGATTTTCAAAGTTACTACCAGCTCTCACTTCACAACCCCACAGATGTGCAACTTTTGGCCATGTTGAATGTTAAGAGAAAACATGCACTTTTTCTTCAAGAAGCTAAACGCTTGTTTTTTCAGCGAAAAGCTAAAGGGATGCATTTGATGGAGGCTGATCGAAATACCAAGTACTTCTCGGCATTGGTTAAAAAAAGAAATCGACTGAATGAAATTACCTATTTACTCAAGGAAGATGGCTCTCCCACCTCCTCTTTGGATGAAGTTGCAAGATGCCTTGTTAACCACTATCAGGAGCTGTTTGGTTCTTCCACTCCATGTGATAGGATTGAACCCCATATCCTATGGAGTGGTTCTCTACTGAATCAGGGGATGCGTGACCTGCTGATAAGTCCTATTTTTGACCAAGAAATTCGTACTGCATTGTTTGATATCGGAAATGAGGAAGCACCGGGTGCCGATGGGTATACTGCCGCATTCTTTAAAAATCAGTGGGAAAGGGTAGGCGGTGATGTATTAGCAGTTGTGCATGAATTCTTTGCGACGGGGTAGCTTCTAAAGCAACTAAATCACACTATTATCACCCTCATACCAAAGACTAGACAGGTACCGACAGTTTTTGATTTTCAGCCTATAGCCTGCTTGAATGTGGTGTACAAAATTATCTCTAAGATTTTGACGGAGCGTATGACCAAGGTTGTGGATTCCATTGTTGATTCGGACCAATCTGCTTTTATTCCGGGTAGAAATATGCAAGACAACATCTTCTTGGCCCAGGAATTGGCTAGAGGCTATAGTCGAAAATGAATTTCGCCAAGGTGTATATTGAAAATTGACCTCACGAAAGCCTATGATATGGTCTCTTGGGGGTTTTTGGTGGAGATGCTAAATGGTTTGGGATTCCCCCCTCGATTTGTGGCTTGGATTACTGAATGTGTTACAACCACTTCCTTCTCACTCTCGTTTAATGGTAACCTCTATAGCATGTTTAAGGGACGGCGAGGCTTGCGACAAGGGGATCCGATGTCTCCCATTTTGTTCTTACTCTGTTTAGAGTACCTCTCAAGGGTACTCAAAGTCACAACGGTGAACTCGGACTTTAATTTTCACCCCAAATGTAAATTGTTGGGAATCACTCACTTGGCATTTGCAGACGACCTCATGCTTTTCTCAAGAGGTGATCCTCCTTCTATTCGTATATTATTGGAGGGTTTGCACACCCTAAACCATGTGGCGGGTTTGACGGTTAATCCTCTCAAGTCGAATATTTTCCTTGGTGGAGTGTGGAATAGAGACCGTGAGGAAACTTTGCAAATGACGGAGTTTCGCATTGGTGAATTCCCGGTAAGATATTTGGGAGTACCTTTGGCTCCCCTAAAAGTCTCCACTGCTCAATATTCAATGCTATTAGATTCGGTGGAGAGTTATTTTATAGCCTGGAGCAGGAAATCTCTCTCTTATGTTGGGCGTGCGGAACTTATAAATTCAGTGATATAGGAGGTATTGGCTTTTTGGCTTCAAGCATTTCCTATTCCCTTAGTGATTTTGGATAAAATTGCCTCGCTTTCCTGACTTTTCCTGTGGGTAGGGAAGCACTATCGGGTTGCTTGGGATAGTATTTGCATGCCTAAGGCGGAAGAAGGGCTTGGGCTGAAAAACTGTAAAACTTGGAATTCGGCATTGCTTGCAAAAATGATATGGAACATTCATGCTGAAGCTAATTCCATGTGGGTTAAGTGGATCCTTGTTGTCTACCTATGAGGTGAATCTATTTGGGAGTGGAAACCCCATCCCCGTGACTCCCCTCCAATGAAAAAGATAGGTGCAATTCGGGATATGCTGCTGGATAAATTTAGGGGACGAAGGGCTGTCGACAATGGGATGAATAACCTGTGCATTAATGGTCGATGGTCTCCTTTTAAAGTCTATGAGTTGCTTCGGACTAAAAACACCAACAAATCTTGGATGTCGCTTATATGGAAGCGTTACATCCCCCCAAAGTTCTCTTTTATTGGGTGGTTAGGATTGCAACAACGCCTACCCACTAAGGATCACCTCCCTTTTCTTGACGTGGAACCAAAGTGCATTTTGTGTAAAAGTGAGGTGGAATCCGTAAATCACTTGTATTTTCAATGTTCCTTTACTAATTTGATTTGGCAGGAAATTCGTCGATTGCTGAATATTACAAGACTTATGGGCTCTCTCCCTTGTGCTATAAAATGGATACGAAGTGAAGCAAAGGGAGCCCTCTTAAGAAGTAAAGCTATCCGAATTGCATTCCTATGCACGGTTTATACCATCTGGAAAATTAGGAACGCAATGCAATTTGATGGTGCTGTCCTCACTTGGTATGATGCGATTGCTAAGATTAAAACGTCTACCTACAAAATTTTATTTTGGTTATACCCAGCAGACCTTATTACATCTCAATTATAGAAGATTTTTGTAAGGGTGGGTTGCGGATATGCTAGGAAAAGGGCATCGGTTGCATGGCCCATGCATCCCTGCTGGACGTATAAGCGATACTGGATGGGGTGGTGGGGCGGTGCAAGTTAGTCCTGGATTTTAATTGGGTGTAACGGTCCATTTCAGGAGAGTTAGCCTTATCACGGATGTAGTCTAGGCCTGGGTGTGGAAGAATTGCGTTTGGCTATTTGGTCCACTTAGTGGACCTCTTATCACTTCTTCCTTTTTGTATTAACAGGTTAGTGTGATCCGAAGATGCTGGACGAAGAGGGGGGTTGTACGGGCCATGCATTGTCGGGTGCTAGTGTTGGGCTTGCTCATTTGGGAGGACTACTCCTGGCGGACGAGTCTGGAGCTGGACGTTGATAGTGGTTGCATGGGCCATGCAACTCAGATCTACGTACACGCAAGTGGGGGGCATTTCGGGTGGCTGCTGCTGCATGATACTAGGAATTCCAGTTGTGGTGCTCTTCTTGGTCAACATCGGATTTTAACCATTCTTTTTGTTGATCTTTAGCTCCTCACTGATTCAGATGTCATTTGATTATTGTAATTATTTTGGCCCCAGTGCTCCATCGGTTGTAATGTACCATAATGGGATGCATTAACCTCATTATGGGTGTAAGGGGATTTTTTGGGTTTCTTTTGCCTTACTTTTGCCGATAGGGATATGCCTCTTCTTTGGATGTATATAACCCATTTTTGATAAATATAATTTACCATTTATCAAAAATAATAATAATAAGGGGTAAGGAACCATTAACAAGTACTAAGAAGTAGGCTGAAATAATACATTCGATGATCCAATTGATAAACTGGGTTGGAAACCCAAAAGCTTCCAGCATATACTGAATGAATTTCCAACTGATACTATCAAAAGCTTTATGGAAGTCAATCTTCATAGTGCAGTTCGGAGGACCATGTGTAGTAAAGTAACCCTTCAACAGTTCTTGGACAATAAGTATATTATCTCCAATGTGCCTATTCGACAGGAAAGCATTTTGGTTGTCACTGATCAACGAAGCAAGAACTTGCTTCAATCTATCAGCTAAAATTTTAGATATCACTTTATACAAAAAAAAATTGCACAAGAAATGGGACGGTAATCAGCATAGCTCTGAGGATTTGACCCTTTAGGAATCAAACACAAGAATGTTTTATTAAGCTCCTTGAGTAGAATACCGTTTCGAAAAAATTCATGTATTACCTCCTTGACGAAACCTCCAATAATATTCCAAGAATGTTAGTAGAAGTAGCCATTAAGACCATCCGGACCCAGGGCTTTCTTTCCATTCATTTGGAAGACACATTTCTCAATCTCGCTGTCTTCCACGGGCTTGGTTAACAAAGTAAAATCTGTACCAGAAATTTGGGTCAAGTTAAGAAGTTTTAGGTCGCCTCTTGTGACATTAGTAGAAACATCAGTTCCTAGGGTATGCTAAAGAATCTAAATGCTTCGTCTTGTACTATTTATGGATTTGTGATGACCGAGCCATTACGGGAAGAGATGGAAAAGATTTTGTTGTGGTTCTTTCGGGCTAGAATGGAATGGAAAAAGAATTGGGTGCAGCTATCGCCATCCTTCAGCCAATTAACCTGAGATCTCTGATGCAATAGAGAGGAGTGATTATTGATTGCTTGAAGGTAATTAGAAAGGACCAGCTTCTCCTGATCAATAAGAGACTGTCTGTCTAGGTGGGAGGATAATAAGGATTGAAGTCTTGTCAACTCCAATCGGGTCTTTGTAATGGCTTCAGCAGTAGGCCGCTTGGAAGAGTTAAGAAGCTTCAGCTGTTGTTTAATAACCTTTACTTCTGAATACAACAATATTGTTTTGTCCCTCTGATATTGTAAAGAACACCTACTCCGCAAGCAATAGCAAACCCAGGATCCTGAACCAGAAAGTTATTGAATCTGAAAGGGTGGTGTTTAGCAACAGGTAAAGACAGCTTCAACATAATGATGGGCATATGATCCGAAAACAAAGGATCCAGAAAAGTAGTCAGGCTATTGGGAAAGTGCTGAAGCCATAACTCGTTAACAAGAGCTCTATTTAGTTTTTTCCAGATGTACCATCGAGCCTGTTATTTGTTTGACCAGGTGAAGAAGTATCCAAAGAAGTCAGTTAACAATACATGCTCTACGCACTTCCACAAGTCAGTCAAAGAAGACTTGAGACTGATACTACCTTGAGCTTCAGCAGCATAGAGAGTGGAATTGAAATCGCCACAAACGAGCCACGGATTAGAGATGTTGGTACTAATCTGTCGGAGGGAGCTCCATACTTATTTTTCATATTAGACAATGATTATTCACTATGCAAATATTTTCCTTTGACAAACGTAAATTGAGATTCACTTATATAATTATACCTTATTTCATGGCTAATATTTACACCTTCTTAGACTCTTAGAATAGTTTCTAATTTTTCACTCCCTTTAGTGAACTTAAATAATGATTCTTTGAGAACATTTATTTCCTCTTTTAATGTCTCATTTTCATGTTTTAATGTATTTAATGTATCCTTATCAATCACTTTCTTATATGCCTCAATATTATGCAATTCATTTATCATCATCTCATTCTCATTCTTGTTTGCATCTAACTATTTTTAGATTTGCTTAGTTTTGAAGATAACTTCTTGTTTTTCATACTTATGATCTCTGAGCCTTCAATCATCATATCTGTATCATAAGAATTAGAGTTCGATGTTATCTAATCATCATTTTCAACTATGAGGCATGTTTAGGCTATCTCTCCTTCTGTGTACTCACTTTCATATTTGTTTGAATCATCCCAAATTGATGCTTTGAGATCTTTCATTTCTTTTTTTTCTTTTTTTTTCATTTCCTATAGAATTTTATTGGTTTTCAGGAGAGGACATTGAAACCTTATGTCTTTAGGTTTCTTATACTCAAATTAGATAATATTGGAAATTTTACATTTTAAATTTACATTTTGAATCAATCTTATTTTCTTTGAAGCCTTTTTTTTTGTGAAGTTCTTCTTTAAAAACATCTTGAGTTTCTTAGTGAAATATTCATGATCACTTCCATTTATAGGTGTTTATTCTTCTTCACTTAATTCTTCCTTCGATATTTTGAAAGGTAAGTCCATTTTCTTTGCAAGTCTCTTTTTAAGCCTTTTGAAGTTTCAATAAGCTTCACTAATGGTAGTAATGTCAAATCTTTGGTGTCTTGAATAACCATTATTTTGGCTTCTCATGTTCTCAAAAGTGATCTAATCAACTTTCTTATCATTTCAATATTAGTATAGGTCTTCCCAAGATCTTTAAAAGCAATAATAATATCATTGAACCTTGTATACATGCTAGAAATACTTTCTTTAAGCTTCATTTGAAAAGTTCATATTAATGTCCACTTTTCTCTACTTAACTTGATTTGTGCCCTTATAGGTAATTTCTAATATATGTCAAATATCATAATTCATTTTACACATAAAGACTATTGAAATTTTTTCTGTTTAATATACAAAATAAGATGTATACAAACCTACTATTCAAAGAAATTAATCTCTTATCTTAAAGTTCTCATTCTTCCTTTAATTTAGGAACCTTTTTGTTATCGACAATTTCATAAGTATAAGTGTAACACCCCACTCCCACGTGACCTGAACCCGATATCGTTGGTGATATCCGAGTCCGTGCCCCGCGAGGGTGGCGTACTACATCAGTCAGTCAGAC
>JAOTBA010000002.1:11981827-11994324 GCA_025629845.1 Erythroxylum squamatum
CCAGTACCAGTATGCATGAACAATACTAATTAATCCCTATCAATCTCATCCTATGCCAATTTACTATTTTACCCTTCCCGTCGGGGGTGGGATGTTACAATAAGTAGCTTGTTTGAAATTCTATCCCTAAGGGTTATACTTTTAGTCTTAAGAAAAATTTCATCCTAGTTTTTTAATAGAGGTAATCGTTTCTATTAAATAAAGGTGTTCTACCGATAGTTTGTCCCCTTGGTTTAATGATGATATGATCTTTGCTATAGGATTTTATTTGAAATGTAACTAAGCAAATCTACTTTGATACTATCTGGTAATCCCTAATGGCACCCAAAATAGGGGTGAATTGGGTATTGATAAATTTTTATAAAATATTTAGTAACTTGTTGTGTTAATGAGAACAAATTGTAAAAGAAAAAAAAATATGGTATAAAGTAATAGGAGTTTCTATAACACACTTAAGCAATAATATAAAAAAGTGTAAGAGAAGAGAAATACAAACTGATTTATAGTGGTTTAACAACTACCCCTTGCTTCCATCCACTCATAAGACTCTTCTTAAAATTCTACTATAACGCTTCTTTCAAGAGAAGAATAACCTTTTGAACAAACCTTTTCTCAATAAAGAAGAACCTTTTTACAATCTTCCTCTAAGGTGAAAGGAACCTCAATACCTTTTGAAACACACTAAGTACAATATACAAAACCCCAAACAAAAGCTCATAACTTAAAATATCTTAGTTTATCAGTTTGATAAAACCAATTCACTCACACAAATATGAGACAATGGTACTCAAATACTTGATAGGTGTATAAGACATTCAAATACTTTAACATAAAAGAATTAATGAGAAAATATACATTGATAGGCTTTTGGGACCCTATACTACTTGTTGAAGCCAAAAATTAACCTTTACAATGGCTAGTTACAAAGTATTGGTCGATTAGTATAACACATCAATCGATTACTCTAGCACATTAGTCGATCAGTGTGCATTAAATATATAAATCCATTAACCATTGAGATATTGGTCGAATAGTAGGACATATTGGTCTACCCATGTGTCCTTAGAGACACATTAGTTAACCATATCACTATATTTAGCTTCTAGGGGACAAATTGGTCGATCAATGTGTCAACAAACTCATCTGTTACTTATTTAAGTTACATTAATCGACCACTAGCATACATCAGTCAACCAGTTCTTCCAAAAACATGATTTAACAACTTTAAATGGTTAAACTTAATTTGTTTAATGCCATTATAATTAAAAACAACTTCTAAAATGCTTTTAAAAGAACATTTGAAAGATCAAAAGGTTTTTCTCTTAAGGGCAAAAGTTTCAATACCTCTTGATAAATAAAAAGACTCATGTAATAAAATAAGATAAAATATTTAAGTATGACGAGCCTTTAAGATTACTACAGTAACAAAGTAAGATTACAATTAACATTACAAATTAAAATGACCTTAATATATCTCATTTTTCTTTTATTTTTGAATTGATCTTCTCTTCAACATTTGCAAACTTCAACTTTTTCTTTATTATCTTCATAAAATATTTTCATGAGGTTATGTATATATCTTGTTCTTTTATTGTTTTTCATCAAAATAATAAAATATAGGTAAAATAATAAACTTATTAGTAACACCTATATTTTATTATTATCAAAACATCGATTAGAATCACCCTTGATTGAATAAGTATCTTTTAAATGTTTAGTCACCTTATACAAACTTGGAAGGCAACTTAGTTAAATCAGCGACATTTATAGGAATATAGAAATACTGAACTTCTTAAACATAGGAGCCAGACATGAGTTCATGGATTTATTCAAGTGAAGAGGAAGGCTGCTGAGGGGAAAGAAAAAAAAAGGTGTTTAATTTATAATTAGTAGTCAATCTGATTATCCTCATATCGAGTACCATCATTATGTGCTTTACATTTGTATTGCCCTGGTCCCTAAGCTAAACATTGGGGATTTAGGCCAAAACTAAAATAGTTTTAAAAGAGATGTATGTTGATATGTTAATGTGTAAAGAAGCATAAATCCTGAAGGACTTGATACAACAAAATCTACTAGTAGTCTGGATCTGAGTCCGAGCAACTACTAGCATGACTCCTGAGTGAGTGAAAAACTTTGATGTGCATAACATGTCTGAAATACTTAATTTACTTGCAAATGTTTTGGCCTATGGTAACAACCTCGATAAAGAAAGTAACATGTTGAGAGAACATGTGCAAATGTCATATCAAGAAAAGACGAAGCTTCCTCCATGGGAAGGTGTTGAGGTTGAGACACTTCCAAGTAATGGGTTTCATCTAGTCCTTGTCAATTCAGTTGTCTTTTAGTTCCCTTAATTATTATTTGGCTGGCAATTTGTTATTTTATATATAAATGCTGACTTCAAAACATAAACAGGATTTTAACACTATTCCTGATTAATGCATTGAACGTTTTCTTCGATTTGGACGGAGATGGGCACTTTCAGTCGAAACTGTTGACAGTTATAATCAAGATGCGGCTTTTCGTAGATTAATAGGTGCAATTTGTTGGAAGTGGGATACATATAAGATAGTTGGGCATATATTAATTCATTCATATATCATTTCTGGTGAGTACGTTACAGGAGAAAATGAAAAAGAAAGTGAGTCGATCTTCGCATAAGATATTTAAGCATGAGAAGATTCGAGTCAGCAGCTGTTTGATAAATGTCTTACGTCCCCAGGTGTACATCACCGACAGTTCAAGCTTCAAGAAGCTTGTTCAAGAGCTCACCGGCAATGGAAGCACAGAAGTCGACCACATCATCTCTCCCCCAGTTTCTGGTAGTAGTAGTACTACATACGATCATGATCATCATCAGCATCCTGCAGAACCTGAAAGTTTTTGCTTTGATAATCACATGATTGCGGCAGCAGGTTCAGCCTCGGTCGACGTTGGCCATCATCAAGGCGACAAAAATAAGCTGTTGATAGCATACAAGAACTTGGAGTCGTGGCTTTTGGATTGTGAAGACACATGCTCCTTCTATAACATTGTTGGTTCATAAAAAACAAGCCTCTGATTGTCCAAAACTTAACCAGCAAGCAAATTCCTTCCGTATTAACGTACATGCATACATATTCATTATTTCCATTCAGATTGGTTACATGATTACCATACCAGTTCTTCTATACTAATATTTTATGGAATTCAGGATTCATACTGTTGAAATTATTTCAAGCGAGAAGTCTTGAGGATTCAATTATGTATTATTCATATTCTATATATTTTTTATCAGTTGAAATAAAGAATAATAATTACTATCTTATGTCTGAATGAATATTTCATTGGTTTTGCATGGAACAATGTAAGCAAGCAAGCATACATTAATCTTGATGTAGTGTTTATCAGTTGAGATGAATTGCAGAAAATATATTATTGATACGGTGTTCTCTGTAGAACAAACTGCAGCGAACAAGTCACTGATCTTCATTTCAATTAGTTCACAACCACACAGATAACCAACCTTGATTACAATCCGACCTTCCCTCTTCCGTCTTCTTTTACTCAAGCCTCTTGTAGAGTGGAGAAGCACTAACCTGATGATTCTTTAAAGTTTTGGGAGTCAAAAGTTGATCAAGCTAGCCTATACATAGCTAGTAGAAATAGACTGGCCACTGAACCTAGTGGACGGCCAAAATGAAGTTTCTTTCCAATCTCTCGATAAATAGAACATGATTTTATAATAGCCTTGCCTTACCACAATTTGTTGCCTCGTACAAAATTATCATTAAAGTGAAGTCAAATGTTGGAACAAACAACTAGTACTCGCTCATGGGCATTCACAACATGCATTTCAATGTCAAATCATTTTGCTCATAGACGTTAACATATAGGGCCAAAGGTAAATATTTTATACGAGTAGCTGCCTATAGATATTGGGATAGATCTTCCTGGTTCTCCAAATCCCAAATCACCACTCTTCCATCTAATCCTGTAGCCATCAAGAATGTTCATATACAGTATCAAGACAAGCCTCATACTTAAATGAACCAAAAACCAAAGTATGTTCATGCTTAAACGTCCAATTTGGTTAAACTTACCTGATGTGCTGAAGCGCCTTATTCTAGAACTCCCGCCCTCCTTAAGAGGAACAATGCAACTACAGTTCCAAATAGAACATTGAATTACACATTCACCTCATCATGTTTAAAACACTCAAACCTTATTCTAACCTAATGCCCAGCCACTTTACATTCCATGTGCTAAATGATTAGAAATGAACATGAAGATTAGAGTAGACAAGAAAAATTTGAAGATTGAGCTACCAGAATGTGGATTATAAGAATAATTAATAATGGCATGAAACAGATGACAACAGCTTACTTTATACAATTTTCATGAACACCTCCACGTGATCTTGAAGGTTCAAGAGCATCATTGCTTGCTCCAAGCTTTGATTGACCATAAAACTTTCCAAATGCTCCAGAAATCTGTTAAAACACAGTGAAAAAGTCACTTCAGGGACAAAAATAAACCACAAAATTAATAAAGAATCCTTTCTAAGCTTCGAGGTCAAGATTCTTTTCATCATGTCATACTGACTCCTCATACCAAATTTGACAGGATGAGCAAAACTGATTTTTCTTATTTTCGTAAAAGCTAGTGTAAACACAACGGTAGCATTTTATGCTAGTTTCAGCTGTGGCATAGTTATAATATTCTACAATTTTTCTTGGAGCATAAAACTATCCCCATTACAATGCACTGAACCCTAAAATGGAGAATTCCATGTAGAATTGAAGTATTTCAAGAATGAGGCTAGATTCACCTATTTTAGTCAAATACCTGTGAGCCATGTTTTGAACCTGAAAGGGAAGACCTTCTTTCTCCAAGATACTTGATAAAGCTCCTACATGAATTTTAAAAAGAAACCAAAATGAAAATGACAGATCGCTTTTACGACATTGCCAGTGAACTGCAGATCACTCAAACAAACCAGTCAATTTGTGCATTTAGGGTATTAAATAAGTTGCAATTTAAGATTATGGAAATTATTTCCACACATAAAGCAATATTCAACTTCTGAAAAGCCCTCAAAATTTTCTCCAAGATCTTATATACCATATTCCTCTTTCATCTGCAGCAAAAACCATAGGGCTGCAGTCAAATCCAACGCCAATGACCATCTTCTCAGAAACAAACAACACCTGAGAGTCAATATGATAAATAAGCACTCTAGTTAGTGACGGAGTTACATAAGCATTAAAGAAATAGTAAGAACTTCAAAGATAAAACAAGAGTGGATGCTGACCCACATCACGAAGAGGTAAATCACGAAATGCGACATTTTGGGCCAACGGAGTTGGGCCAACATCATCAACAAAGTATATCATCGAATTGTGACCTGTAAATTTACAAAATAAATCACAACAAATCAACTACCATATATATGACTTTGATGTTAATACCATAAGAGATACAAACTGGCAATCATGAGTTAAAGAGTACTATGAATTTTTCCAAATGATGGCTGCATAAACAGTTGAGTTTAATGCTGAATTATGATGAAAGCTAAAAAAGCGAATGAATAAATTGAAATTAAAGTAACATTTAGCACGCCATTACTAGCATTTAGTGACAAAAGCTTATGATCGATTAAATGATAGAAACACTTCTCACCTGCATAAGCTAAGGTATTGCCACTTGGTGACCACTTCACACCAAATGCCCAGGAAATTGAAAGATCAAGCTGAACAATTTGCTGTTCACAAGATTATGTGGCCATGTCATTAAGGCTGATAGAGGTTGTATATATACTATGGCCAGTAGAGAAAAAGTGTTAACGAGAAGAAAGAAACTCCATAGTCAAAACCGTGATCTTAACAAATGAAAGATCGAAAAGAACAATCATTTAAAGTTTAATTTATGAAGCATTAACCAACATCTGAGTGCCATAGGACAGGCATGCATCAAAATTCAGTTAGTCAAATGTGGTTTATTCCTAATTTTACAAGGTGAACAACACAAAATCAGGACTTCTGCGGTTGAATCAAACCTCTCCAAATCTTGAGTCTGAAGAAGAGCCTGCTTTTGAATCCCTGAATCATTAGCAAGATAGAGCACTGTTTAGATCCAGGAGACAAAAATAGAACAAAAAAAGAATAAAGAATACCTCGTATCAACCCCTTTAATAAATGTGGAAAAAACTCTACATTTTCCATCAGTTGATGTTGTTGCAAGAAGAATCTGTAAATTATAGACAGACAATAAGTCCGAACTGAACTGCTTCTTGCATCTCAAAATATCAACAGTTAAACTACAAGTGAAACATAATGTCCTCTCTTCTATTAAACTGTCCTTCTTGATTCTGTTCCTAACTATCTCTTTCTCCACTTAGTTCTTCTAACATTCCTCTGTTTCTCTCTTAATCTTACTTGTTTCTCACTCAGCCTCTCTCAATTCCTCAGTTTCTTCCTCTAATCTGCTACTATAATGTA
The DNA here is from genome assembly GCA_025629845.1 of Erythroxylum squamatum. Classification (NCBI taxonomy): domain Eukaryota; kingdom Viridiplantae; phylum Streptophyta; class Magnoliopsida; order Malpighiales; family Erythroxylaceae; genus Erythroxylum; species Erythroxylum squamatum. The sequence goes on from JAOTBA010000002.1 coordinate 11,988,310, forward strand.
TATGTCCTACATCACCAAAATAGGAAGGCCAAACAATAAAATTTAGGATAATATTTAGGTCTTGTGTTATCCTCTGAAACATACTAAAGTTTCTCAATAATACAGTTTATGATACTCCTGATAAGTTTCACCAGCTTTGGGAATAATCTCATTTGACCAGTAATAGGCACTCAATCTCTGCCAGTCCCTTTTGCTGGCTTCAAGGAGATTAACCAACTATGTTTTAGACTAAATATTAATTCCCAAATTTCCTTGCATCAATCCTCACAGAACCAGTAAAGGCATTGACTGCAACCTGATAAGATGCCATTATCACCCAAAAGTAGTCTATTGCTAATCACTGCTTATACTATCTGTTTATTACCCCAGTTATTACTTCGCCATAATGCAATCACTACCCTGAATCTTTCAACGAATGAGATTAAAAAAAACATTTCACGCTTTCGATGAGGAATATAATTACAGACATTATTAGGATGCCATGCAACACTTGTCACTGACGATTCATGTTTTTTCCTGATAAGTTTACTGACCCACCTGTAGCAGGAAATAGTATACAAATTAGCTGAAACAATCAAAAACTTCCCATGGTAAAAATAGACCTTAACATTCTAAACATGGAGACACTTGATTTGTATGAAAACTTGAAGAAACTGCAGAAAGAGTATTATGATGAAAATGACCAACCTAATAACAGATTGTTGCCAGATAAATGGTAAGTTCCTTGATAAATTGTGAATCATCTTCTTTAACAGTATCAAATGAATTGTTAATTTGAAAATTCAAAGTTAACAGTTCTCTCAGAAATTAATAGGCATAAAATGAACACCATCAATTTGGCATTTGAAAAACTAATGCAGTTTCTCAGGCATCAAAATTTCCTAAAATCTAGATAGCATCAACAATTTAGAGGATCCATAATTGTGGGATGATTACCAGTTGTTGTCTTGCTCGTAGTAGCATATACAGACAGTTTTAGCTCCACTTCCAACGGCAAACTTGTTCTCTGGGAATAGAATCATATACAAAATGGAAGTATTTTGCATTTTTGCAGTCAAATCTCCAATAAATTTGTTATAACAACAGAAGCAGAAAACATCCCACAAACAGATGAGACACAAGTGAGCATCATGTTCTAACTTCATATACATCCTAGACAGCTCTTAGAGTAGGAAGAAAGAAACCCTCAAAACAAGATTCAGCTTTTGATAGTTTTTGTACAAATTCATAAGTAGCCACCAAATAAAGTCAAAACCATGAGCATTATAGCATAAATCAAGTTCTAAAGTCGTATAAAAGAAACCAGTGAGAGAAGTTGAAACTTGCAGTATGTATTCGCAGTGGATACCCATGGTTATTATTTTCAATACTGAAATCAGTAAATGGTTAAAGTCTCTGTATAAAATGAAGGGAGTAAAAAATTTAAAAAAGAAACCGTAGTGTATTAAAACAAGATGCGGTTCATCACCTTTTGGACTCCACTGCACGCAAAGAGCAGCGCGGTTGAGCCTGAGAATAACAAGGGTTGGTACCCACTCTGACCCTTCTTGGTTCCAAACGTATCTTGTAAGAAAGCAACAAAATTATTAAGGTATTCAACCAACTTCGGACAAAAGCTTTCATTTTTGTCCAGCAAAATTGTGAAGAATAAAAAAGCTTGGAAAATGATTAGGGTACTCACGAATTCCTATCATGAGAAGCGGTGACAATTCTGTTGGTTCTTAAACTCCAATCTATCCCAGATACAAGTTGATCATGCTAAGTGATATGAAAGGTTTAGAGAAATTAGACGTTCTGAAGGCAAATGAGAAAGAAAGAAAGAAACTTTTTTTAAAATTAAATTCAGACCTTCTGCAAAACATGAAGCTTTTCCCAGTTGTTGCGATCAGGAGATAATTTATAGATGTGAACCTCATTGTTATTGGGACAAAGCGCAATCACTGCACTCAAAGAAACAATAGAATAATTAGATTTCGTTGAGAAAAGGAATAAGAAATCAAGAGAAAAGAAGGATTAATTCTACTAACTAGAGTGATCAGGACTCCAAGCGTGGCAAGTGATGGACTGTGCCAACTGATGAACTGAGATTTCTTGTGCGGCCATTCTTTGGGATTCGATTCGATTCGATTTGATTTTGATCTCAAACTGATACTCTTAAAGTATACATCTTTAGAATGAAGGAAGAAGAAAGTGACGAGCAACAGCTAGGAAATGGACAGCACTACTAAAATATAATATAATATATATATATATTGACCTTATGTATAATAATTTAAAATTTTAACGACTAATTAAAATGTAAAAATTTTAAATCAATTATTTTTTATTTAATTTTTAATTTTTCGATCAATTTATTTTAACGATTTTTATTATTTAATTAATTAATTTTTATAAATTAATAAATTTTTATAAACTAAAATAAATAAATAAATTTTTATTTAACAATATTTTTCAATTAAATCTCAACTTATTCGGGTCGATAAAAAAACCTCTTTTACTCATAATTTAAATTTTAAATTTTATTTAATTTTTACAATTATATAATATTATAATATTAATGAAATTTTTAAAATTTTAAAATTTTTATTTTACGTATTTAATTTTTAAAATATTGAATATAATATTATTGTGTTTATTGCAACGAAGTTTGATGAGCCAACTCGCTAGCTATATCATCACATACACCCTAAAGTAACCTAAATCATTTAGGATTACGAGAAATGATAATAACTATAGCCTTCTTCCCTCCATCTCTTTACATGTCTCTCTCTAGAATCCTAATTAAGCCGTGAGATATCAAAACCTCGAGCTCTTTTAATGGGAGTAAGCAGTAAAAACTATTGAAATATTTAATAAGTTGGAAGATTATATGATGAGTTTGAAGGCCTTAAATCTCAGTTATTGCAAACAAGTCCTAGAATGTCGGCTAATTATTTTATGGATAGTTTCAGTGGTGGATTAAAACTAACCCTCAAACCATTTGTCAAAGCCTTTAACCCAATAACTTTGGCTGCTGCAATTGAATAAGCCATCTTACAGAAAGAAACTACTTCAACCCTTAAAATGCCATCCATACAATATCTCAACCCTATTAATAACCAACATAGGATCACTCAAACACAACTATGCTCAAACATAAAATCATTTTTACCCATTCCACCTTCATCTCTCAAAATAAACCCATATCAAAAAACAATCAAAGCCATTACCCTGCCTCAAATTAACCTACAAGTTCTTACCAGCAACTAAGAAGGCAGAGAAATACACCAACAATAGATGCTAAAGGGGTATAAAAGTGTTAATAGGAAGACTCAATTATTCTTTGTAGAAGTTGGTTTAGATGATAAGGAGGGGTATGATTCATGGGGAGTCTGATGAAAATATGGTTGTAGGGTATGATGTGAGTAATTATGATCTTGTAATCTTAGTAAATGCATTCAATAGGAATAAGAGATATGTCTCTGTGAGAGTCACTAGTTATGTAGGCAAGAAAGCTTAGCAAATCTTAATAGACTCAGGTAGTATTCACAATTTTTTGGATTTATCTTTGGCCAAAAAATTAAGGTATAAGCTTGAACCTATTACACCCTAACCAGTTAATATAGCAGATGAGGCTTAACGTCTTTGCAAATATAATTGTAGAAACTTCACTTGGATATTACAAAAAATTAAGTCTATTATAGATGTACTATTGCTTTCTTTAGGAAGATGTGATACGGTGTCGTGAATTTAATGGTTGGGCACTCTTAGAGATATTAATATGAACTTTAATAAGCTAGTTATGCAGTTCAATTTCAAAGGGCAGCAACATGTTCTAAGGGATATACAGGCAAGAGATTTATCACTTATAGAAGGAACCACAAAGTAATTTAAGAACATAACTTAACTCTGCTTATTTCAGTTCATTCCCTATGAGTTGGAATTTGAAGACTCAGAAATATAACGTTATTTTGTAAAAGTTAATATTATACCACCAACCCTAAATAATGTACTCTAGTAGCTTGGTGAGTTGTTTGAAGAGTCTACAGAATTACCATTTAGTAGAAGTACATTTAATTGTAGAATTCCTTTAACACAAGGAGCAACCCTAGTTAATGTGAGACCTTATAGGTGTCCTCTGAAACAAAGAGTTATAATTAAACAACAAATGTATGAGATGCTTGATAAAGGCATAATTAATCCAAGTGCTAGCCTTTTTGCTTCCCATGTGGTATTGGTAGGTAAGAAAGATGGCTTTTAATGCTTGTGTGTCGATTACAGAGCTTTAAATAAACAAACTGTGAAAGATAAATTTCTAATCCTAGTTGTTAATGAATTGATTGATGAGTTGGCTTTACTATGTTTAGTAAGATTGATCTAAAGTTAAGATATCATCAACTCTGAATGTGGCCATATGATGTGTATAAGATAGCCAAAGACTCATTATGAACACTTGAATATCTAGTCATGCCATTTGACCTTACAAATACTCCTACAACTTTTCAAAGCTTCGTGAATCATGTTTTCAAACCTTTCTTAAGGAGGTTTGTTCTAGTCTTCTTTGATGATATATTAATATATCCCCTCTATGGAAGCTCATATGCATCACCTTACTAAAGTTTCTAAGCTAATGCAACAACATAAACTCTTTGCTAAAAAGAGTAAGTGCTTCTTTAGGAGACCCAAAGTTGAATATCTTGGTCATTAGATGTTTGTATTGAAGGCCTCCAAAATGTGCCTAAAAGGATTATTACCATAGTCGATTGGCCAACACCACTTAACATTAAGCAATTGAGGGTTTTTCCTAATATGACTAGTTATTATAGGAAATTTATTATAAATTATGCATTCATTTCTCGTCCCCCCGTTAACTCTTAAAGAGGGGAAGTTTAAATGGAGTCTTGAAGCTCAACAAGCATTTGAACAACTTAAGAATGCATTAACATCTGCTCTTATGTTGGCATTTTCAAATTTTTTCAAAGTGTTTATTGTAGAAATTAATACTTCATCAAAAGGCATTAGAGCTGTATTATCACATAATGATCATCCACTGGCCTTTATTAGTAAAATATTAAGACCAAAATTGCAATAACTTTCAGTTTATGAAAAGGAACTCCTAGCATTGGTATTTACAATATAAAAATGGGAGCAATACTTGATGGGCTAGCACTTCATAATTAAAACAAATCATAAAAGTCTTAAATGACTATTACAACACAAGATTTGAACTCCCTTTCAACAATATTGGCTCTCTAAACTGATGGGATTTAATTATGAAAATCAATATATAAGTGATAAAAATATATTTATTGATGCCTTTTCTAGAGTGTAGGATCTATAAATTCTTTGTATGGCTATTTCAGGCATTCAATCAGATATGATGGAGATGATTAAGCAAGGCTATAAACTGGACTCTTTTCTTTCTAGAGTCACACAACAGTTGCAATAGGGTCATACTGTCTCTCATTATAGCATAATGGATGGAATTCACAGAAGAAAGGGGAAGATAGTGGTTAGGTCTTTTGAAGAGCTAAAAAAAATGATAGTTTGGGCTCATAACTCTCCTACAAAGGACACTCAAGTAGATACTCCACTTTAAAGAAAATCAAAGGGTTGTTCTATAAGAGAATTTGCATAAACATGTTCACATCTGGGAATGCTTGGTGTGCCAATCTTACAAGTATGATATTGTTGCTTACCTTAGTTTGTTGCAACCTTTATCAATTCCTTTTAAGGTATGGGTGGAGGTTTCTATGGATTTTATTGAAGGATTATCAATGCCTAAGGGATAATCTTGAATATTCTTAGTGCTAAACAACTTAAGTAAATATGTTTATTTTATGGCATTGAAACATCCTTATACAACTATTGATGTTACTCAACTGTATCTAGATAATGTTTTTAAGTTGTATGGGTGGCCTAGAAGTATTGTAAGCGATATAGCTCTCATATTTGTAAGTGTTATAAAACCGAAACTAAAACTTAAGAATATTTGGGAGAGGAGAATTCTTCTTATAAATTAGTATCACTTACATC
>JAOTBA010000002.1:12007002-12017383 GCA_025629845.1 Erythroxylum squamatum
AATTTATTTAATTAAAAATAATTTATCTTTAAGTTTTATCTAATATGTAATTATTATCAGTGATAAAAATATAACTACATTAACATTAACAACCAAACAGGTTTTTGTTTTTATTTGAAAAAAACATAAATGAAAAACTAAAAACTACATCAGAAAAACAGAAGTAGAACCAAATGGCCACTGACCTAAACAAAAATCTGAATATGGGAAGTTAATTGATGAAGGAATGAATGCAAACATGCTCCTACCCAGCTGGTTGTTGAGCAAAACCATGAATATCTGCGGGTAAAAGATTCTCTGCTGCATCCTTTAACGTGTTAGAGCCATTGACGGACTAGCAGATTCTGTTGTAGGGAACATGAAACTGATATTTCATGTAGAGTGGTGTGCTCACTTGATGACATTGAAAGAACTAGTTGTGAGTTTTTTTAAAATCTTCTAACAGTTCCTGGCAGGGAAAGTTTGTTTCAATTGCCTTTTTCTTGAGTGAGACCTTTTTGCCTTCAAACTAAAAAGTTGCATTCAGGTTGCCAAAAATTACTTTTTGTTCTGTTATCTACTTTTAACCTGCTTTCTACCTTTCTAGTTGTGCGTCCGAAGTGTGTAAATTTGGCTACTGATGTACACACTGCATTCAATTGAGTTATAATTAATGTGTTTGCTGAAGATGATGCCTTTTGCTTTTGTTTCTCAGTTAGCTTCTTTCTTCTTTCACATGTAAAATCCTTATTGAATAGTCAACCTTTTTAGGGAGACAAAGTCGACAAGTTCGTCTTTGCACGAAGGTACCACCCGCAGGCAAAAGAAGTTTTTATGGAGGTATTCTTCATTGTTCTCTGTGGTGCAATGTAGTCTAAAATTGAGATGAACTTGTACCCCTCTATCATTCACTTTATCTTTGTCTCCAGGAAGTGGACCAGGATGCAGTCTTTATGATGGGAAGAGCAACTTGATGAAGAAGGCAAAATTAGATTTACTTAACAGGTAAAAAAATTCATTCAACTACAATTTGTTGGATTTGTTTTGTTATATTTCTGTCTCAACTCAGCTTGAAAATGAGATGATATCTTGTAAGGAGTTTAAAGCAAAGTTACAATATTGTACCGGATCATACTAGTACAAGTTAATACTAGATACCGTTTCGAATAATTTTTTAAAATTATAAAATAGTTTCTCAATTTTTATATAATTAAGATTTAGTGGCATATTATGGTTTAAATTAAAAAAATATTTCAAGTTTTGACTCAATAGCTCAATTTATTAAAATTAACATGAAAATGTTTTATTTTCTGAACATAATAACTATCAACTAAAAATATTTTTATTTTTAAAATATATATATTTTAATTTGCGTTACAATTTACCTAGTATTCTTCTGTATTTTGAACTCTATCTTTGGCAGTGTAAGCCGAAATTTTGCAATATATCCCAGTATAAATGTTTGGTAAAATACAGTCTATTTTGAAACTATTTTTCGCCCAGTACAGTATGATGCAGTACACACAACACTGATTTAAGTTCCTTCACACTGACAAGGTTTGGAGACTTTAATGGCAGTTTGGAGGACTTTAAATTCTTTACAGGATATTCAACATCACATAACATTTTCTTTTAAGATATTTGCTCTGTAACTTTTTCTCTTATTTTGTATTGATATCATCTTTCAAACTTGACTATTTGATGCAAGAGCATGCCCTCTTTTGCTTTGTGAACACTGGCAAATTGCATAATAAGTGACCAGTACATCATTTTTGACAGCCAAGACAAACAGATCAGGAAATTTCACTTATAGAGAGGTATCCGTAGACAAATTTTTTTGCAGAACTGCATAAAATTTTCTTTACTTGATCCAAGTGCCCAAACTAGGAAGATCATCTTCGAAACCTTGCTTGATAATTTGCTGTGAATTAGCTCTGGAAATTGTCTTCATTGTTTTATATTTATGCAAGCAATTTCTACCGTGTGACCTTGATTATGTGATCTTATCACTTCTTTTGAGGCATTTGTTCGGGAAATAACTTTCCCTTTATTCTCTCCCCTTCTCTGGTTGAGCAGTCAGGAGATGAAAAATATTGCAGCCATGAAGAAAAGTGCTGTGCAAAGGATTAACAGGTATTGTTCTCTAATAGTGGTGATTGAGAATGTGCTCACAAGGGTATTTCCAACTGAATATCTTCTTCTTGCCTACACAGCACCCCTTCCATGAAAAACTCACGTGGCTTTTCTGGGACAAGTTCTGCATCGTCTTTCAGAAACAAGTGACAGGAGATTTTGGCATGATACCAAGTCCGGACCATTGTTATGAACTTGAAGATTGGTTCTGGGAATTCTGTTAAGGATGCTTGCAATGTGATTCATGTCTATACTCATGACACCCACTGTACATTCTAGTTTTCCGATGTATCCACCACCGGAAGAAAGTAAGAATTCAATGTTTATCTTTTTGGTAATACAATAGCTCATAAAATGAATGGTTACTGTTTTGAACCTTTTGTAGTCCAGCTATTTATTATCTTTGACGGCTAACGCTGTTTCTGGGAAGGGTAATATTAATGCTCGTATATACATATGAAGTTACAGAGTGCAGTTTGTTTTGAATCGAATATCAAAGAAAACATTTCTTTCTTGTACTCATGTTGGCTAACCCTAACCCTGCTTCATTTCACTTTTGTAATAGTCCAAGATTGATCTCATTCATTCAACCATAGAAATCAGAACTGTACTGTCTAACAAATTAATACAGCTCCCAACAAGAGTAACTTGAACGCAGGAAGAATGCTGGAACCTATGAAGGAAGAACAAAGGTGAGAACCAATACAAACATTAGAACAATACAAAACTGACATGCGGAATGATCACTGATTTCTATGTAACATCACATCAGACAACTAGTTAATCATCTAACTCTTGAGAAATGTTGAAGTTCCAAATCTCTTCAACACTTATTGATACGACTTTAAGAGGCTTGTCTCATTGTTTATATATTTATATTTCTTTTTGCTCTATGTTGATGTAAATAGGAATCTAATCGCTTAAGAAGATCCTCATTTTACATTCTTTACAATGAAGTTTGTAAAGGTTCTGATTCAATTCTTCACATAGCAAATCAAAACACCATATTTTGTATTTCATTTCTCATGTAAGTAAAACACTATGACGTCCTTTTATAATTCCTTTACTGGAAAGAATTCCAAGTCAGCATGCCTCTTCAGAAAACCAAAACCAAAACCAAAAGCTCCAGGCTCCTGCTCCCCTATCAGCAGTGAATGTTAACTTGCAAGACAAGCTTCTTCTGCCCCCACTCCACGCATTTATGCATGACACGACGCATACAGTAGACACATATGACACCCCCCACCTGTCCTCTCATCTCATTTATTTCCTTTTGCTATATGCAGTTGAGTCCAGGACCACAAAGCAATTGACCCGTACTGTACATCAGTACCCGTGTACACTGAATTTTATTAACACCGCTGAGACTGCTGAGACGAGGAAAAAAGCCTCATTATTACATATTATTGTAGACAATGTGAACAGTTTTACGAATTTGAATCCTTGCAGACCAACATTACAGACATCAATATTACATGTGTTACAAGAAAGCTAATGGGAAAGTGAAAGCAGGAATTCATAACTGTATCTAAGCTGCAGAAAAATGTTCCAGCTGATAATCTAAAGATTCATATTATTCATGCCTAAGATTTGATGACTTATTCTTCTCTTCACTTTTCTGCATTCCTAATAAATCCATATCCTAAACCCCAGATCCAGCAAGTCGGCGTCTAGAGGCATTTGAAATGGAGACCTGGCCAAGCCTGTCCACATCACCGGACACTATCCGCTCTTTCAAAGGAATATAATGCCGTAGCCATTCTCCTGTGTAAACCTGATTAAGAAAAATATCTACAGCTATCAGAAATATGTAAAGTTTCCTTTTCAGTGTCTTCCAACCAGTATGATAAGCTGTTGCTTAATGGAAAGAACGGAATATTATGAGTAGCTATTAATTGAACCTTGATTCTTTTATCAGAACAGTAAATGTGATTCCGTATTGATAAGAAGGCATCATGGTATATGCTAAAACTTATGAAATCCCATGTCCACACTAGCAACAACTATAAGTGAAACTAAACCAATGAAACAAAACAAAAAATAAAATGTTCATCCAGAAATTAACTAAACGTGTGGAGAGTAATTATATCACGAGCCACAAGGCATGGTTCCCATGTGGAGCCAATGAATCAGAAGGTTTCTTGATCAATAAGTCTACCGTGGCGTTCCTTTATTGAGCAAAGCCACTTTCTGATGGGCTAAACACAAATAGGTAAGTATTTTATTTAGTTTGTTCTTATTGGTTCAAGATTCTAAGTCTATTAGGAATAATATGAATCTTTACTGTAGTTAAAAAAGAGAATTTTCAGGTTATGAATTTTAGAATTAAAAGTGTGATAGGATTCTTAAGTTCTAGAAATAATCTTAGATTCCAGGCGTGTTTTCTAAATATTGGGTATGATTCATATTTTATAAACCCCAGATGCAATTTCTAAGACTTACCAAGTGTGAGCTCTTTATATAACCAAATTTCAAGTATTAGTATAATTCAATTCCAATTAGCATGGAATCTGTTCTTTAACCACCCTACATATTTTTAATCTAAAGTTATGGCTATTCCAATTTCCAATTAACATAAAAACTATCCTGCAGCCATCCTACATCAGTTTGTGTTCCATAGATGCAAAATAACAGATTCTGCCTGTTTTGGAAGTGCCTAAAGGTTATCATATATCCTTGCTCCCATCACTGCAGTGTCTATGCTTACATCCAGAGACGAGGTCAAGATCATTCCAAGAAAGCACAAATATATCAAGTAGCTGCAGAAGTGCATAGAATTGAATGAATCCATAAGTAACCTGTTGAGGTCTCATAATCTTTGTATCAGGATCATCCAGCGACTCTTTCCAATGAGCTAACCAACCAGCCATTCGAGGGATTGCAAATAAAACAGGGAAGAACTCTGTTGGAAATCCCATGGCCCTGAAAAGATATAATTGTTATCATAACCTATTCCACACTAGATTTAAAATTTTCATGAGTTGCAGAAACCGCCAACTAGTACACTTGAGCTAATTTCTCTTTTTTCACCTGTATATCAACCCAGAATAGAAATCAACATTTGGGTAAAGCTTCCTCTTGATGAAATATTCATCTGAGAGAGCAGCCTTCTCCAAAGCAACAGCTACCTGCAAACAATACGACAAATCGGATGAGAAGAGTGGATTTGCATCTAAATCGTGGAACACATTGAGTAAGTAAAAGAAAAAACAAGGCAAATTAAATGAGAAAAGCCTCTCCAAAATGAATCCTTGGCAAATTTTCTCTCTACAAGTCGGAAAGAAAATATTATTTTCCATACAATCATAAACATGTGCCCATCACAAACTATTTTGAATCATATTGATGATAGAGATCCAAACAATCGGAGAAATAACCATATGAAATAAAAGTAATAACAATGGTTCGGTATGTATGCTTATAGCTTGTCTTACCAAGTCCATGACTAAGCAGTGCAGTGTGACCATTAAGAAACATGAACGTTCTTACCATATCCAAAGACAATGTTCCAAGAAGCTGCTTCAAAATGATTCTTTCCTTTATGTATACTGTTAGAAGTTTTATCCAGATAACTTATTCCTCAGTTCTAGCATCACAATAGTTCCTCATATGGTGCACAAGAACCAACAACTATCTGCTAGTCTTGAAAAGTACTGATTTGGAGTCATGTTAAGTGCAATACCAAACACTAATGTCACCACAGAAGAGGAAGAGTAGAAGCTAACTTTTTTTTTTGCAAGTACAACTGAGAATAGGGAAACACCTCAATAAGGGGATCCCGCCCAACAATTGAAAATACTTCCTCTGCAAGCTTTCTGATGACCTTTGCTCTGGGATCATAGTTTTTGTATACGCGATGACCAAAGCCTGACATCTTTCGCTTCCTGGAGAAACAGAGAGTGGCAAGTAATATGGATCAAAAACAAAATCATTACAACCCTTGTGAAAGGTTTAAATATCCAATCAAATAAAAGGTAGGAATACCTGTTTTTCACACCTTCAATAAAATCTGGAATATTTTCAACAGTTCCAATCTCACTAAGCATCTTCAGCACTGCCTATAAAAGTGGCATAAAATTTATCCAAGAGTAGAGGATGCAGGTAAATAGAAGACGAAACTAACTCAAAATGGAGCTGGCAACAAATATCAAGCATGTAGTAAGTTGATGAACATTTGACATTAACTTACCTCATTTGCCCCGCCATGAAGCGGACCATATAGTGCTCCAACAGCCCCAGAAAGAGCAGTGAACACATCAACACCACTGCAAGTACAGCAAACCGAATGAGAAAAAGACTAAATGCTGTTCTATACTGCTAGGCATTACAAAATGTACCTCGATGCAAGATGTCGGGCAGCAGAAGTGGAGCAATTCATTTCGTGTTCTGCATGCAATATGAAGAGTACATCAAGTACTTGAGCCAAGCGTGGGTTAGGTTTGTAAGACCTATTGCCTCTGCAACTCAGAAGAAATTTGAAATCAGATGAAATAAATCCCATAGGTAGATCATGGAATTTCTCAAAAGGATTCTGAGAAGTCATGCATGTTATGTCTAAATTTGAATATCCTGAAGGCAATGCACAATATTCCCTGTGAGCTATTGGAAAGAAAAACAAGGGAATGCAATATTTAAAGCAAGAATTATCGTAGCCCATGTTGCCATATCCAGGAGATTAAAGATATAGGCAGTTCACTAGACCTTTGATTTTAAGGTGATTCATATTCCAAGGGAAACCAAAGGAAAATAAGACGGCATACTGAACGTACAGTGAATCTAGCATGTATAGGAAGTTCTCCGAGTAGGAAAGGTTGCTTGAAGGGAGAACAGGAGGTCTTCCTGCCAGCCTCAAATAAGCAGCTGCTGCAATTGTAGGCGCCTGCAAAATATACCTGCATTAGCTGACATTCAAACATGAACATTGAAGTGCATAACATTTTAAAACCAATCTCAAGGAAAGAAGAAAGAATGTTGATCAAGTGAACCTTCCCAAGAATGCGTGCAATTTGTTTGTCTCTCACTTGCTTTGACTTGTACATATCTTGCCCCTATACCAGTAAAACATAGTATTTTACGGAACGAAAGAAAATTTCAAATCTCAAGAAACTTACACATCGGTTCACGAAGTCCTTTATCATCCATTATGGTCATTCGGGTAAAGATGTTAAAAGAATGAAACAACAGGCAGCAAAACAAAGAAGGGAAGTTGAGTATTGTGTAAGAAAAGACAAAAGATGGAGAGCTCACTCTAAGAGCAGGGTTAGCATCAGGATGAAAAATGGAAAGAGCACTCATTGCACTGACAAGTACCCCCATGGGGTGTGCATCATGAGGCATCGCCTGTATAATATCCTGCAACAATAAAAATTACAAATAGAGTAAACTTAAGAAGAGAGAAATTTTCCCATAATTGGTTAGCTAGTTATCACCGGTGTCAGCAATTATGAGTGGTAGCATTAGAACTAATAATGTGTCACTCTTATGTGCAGAAACAAACATAGAGACGAAAAGAGAGAAAGATACTTACCAAAATGCCCTGAGGTACAGCAGAATGTTGAGAAATAGCAAATTCCCAGTCTGCTAACTGACTTTGAGATGGCAAATTCCCGTACACTTGAACCAATCAAAATTTAAAGATTCAGCTAAAATTAAAAAGAGAAGTTTGTGCTTTTACACCCTAAAAGATTAAAAAATAGAAAGGGGAACACTCACAAATGAGGTAGGCGACTTCCACAAAGGAACTAGAATCAGCCAACTCCTCAATGGGGTAGCCTCTGTACCTGAGAATACCTTCATCGCCATCTATATATGAAACGGAGGATCTCACTGGAGCTGTGTTCAAGTACCCTGGGTCGTATAATTTTATTCCTTTGTCATCTTTTCCCGTTGTAATCTGTTCGATTTCATTTCACAATTAAAATAAATCATCCAGTCTCTAAAAGCAGTAACTACGAGGACAATCTCAGAATCCAACAAAAGAAAACCTTTTTGAAATCAGAAGCCTTGACAGTGCCGTGATCGGAGACGGGAATTTGATAGGTTTTGCCAGTGCGCTCGTCAAGAACTGTCAATTTGCCTCGGACATTAGGAGGAGGAGAGACTTGGGCCGAACAAGTTTCCTTTTTCAATAACCCGGTATTATCAGACTCCACAGCGGTCGTCAGATGACCGACCAGTACGGCCAACCGCCCACGAGCGGCAGCTCCTGACAGCGACGAGCTCTCTAAAATCGCCATTAATATCTCTGGAGATTTAGAAACGGATCAAGTCAAATTGCTTACGGAAACACTTTTCCTTTCTCGTTTTGGAATTTGATTTGTATTGTACGTGCTAACTAATAAATTATACAATATTGTATTTTATGCTACAGAAAGATTGAAAAAATATGGTGTGCCACAATTGCATCACTTAAATGTTAGTGCACTAAATGCACCACTTAATTATTAGTGCATCAAATGCACCACTTCTATTATCATAATAGTATTTTATTAGAAATTTTGTACTATAAATAGAAGAGTTAACTTGATGTAAGGGAGGTCATTTTTTATAAGAAGACTTCTCCTCTCCCAAATATTCTTAAGTTTTAGTTTCGGTTTTTATAACATACACAATTTTATATCTTTCTTTGTTCGAACATTTTTACAGTCGAAGTTTGCCAATTACAAAGAGCCATCTTCTTGGAAAAGCTTCCGAGAAGGACAAATGATAAAATTGATCATGGAAGGCATGGCTTCAGTTCAGTTTGCCTTCAATAAAATATTATTATAAATTATAACTTATCTTTTGTGTAGTAAAGGACATACATGTTTGCATCAACAAATGATCATTGGAGATTGCAAATTATGTTTTTCTGTTAAGAGCCACTTTCTTCCCTTTCAAATGTTACCTTTATATTTTATATTACACTTAATTCATAAACTTCTTACATCAAATTATCAATAATGATTTGGGTATTAATAACATCAAATTAGAACTTCTCCTTAGTTTGAATTATTTTATTTTAATTATTATATTTAAAAATCATTGTTTACTCTCCAAAATGACGTTTAATACTACATTATAGAATAAAAAATCAAATTGAAATTTGAAGTAATTAATACTTTTTAAATTTTGAAAATTAAAATGAAGAAAAGATGAAAGTAACAGATTCTTTGCGTATTTAATGAAAAAACGCCGAAGACTCTTCCTGTACAGGTGGCAAAAACTAGTCTATGAGATAGTGACATGAGATGAATAATCCCTTTGATTATGAAGGGTGTAATAGTTACTCCATAGCAAGGCCAAGGCAGTTCCATGTATATATATATATATATATAAAGCCGTAACAGAAAAAGAATAAGTTGAAGGTTCAAGCTCTGTTTCTATTGACAAGAACGCTAATATAAATACAATATACAGTGGCGTTAATCTAGTTAATCACGATTCTATACTCAAGCTACTTATGGTAACAAACTAACGCTAGAGATCTGCTTACTAATAACAGCTGTACAATCTGATCATTACGTGTAGAAAGTAAATAACCATAGGTTATGATTAAGGTCCTGTGATCGCTGGTCTGATATCGCTAATAAGCCGGCACTTATAAGATGAAAACTTGAAGGCTAGCTCCTAGAGATCTTCATACTATACAAGGCCCTGAGAAGAGAAGCTATAGCTCAAAGTTTTGTTAATGTTTTCTGTGAAAACATGAACTCACTAGGAGACCACAACCCCATGCAGTTTGCGTACCATATCCAGCTCAAGGCCATGTTGGTCCCTTGATGCGACTAGCAAAACTCCTCCATTGGAGGGGCTTCCACATCACCTTCGTAAACACTGAGTACAACTACAGACGACTATTTCGCTCCGGAGGACCGGACGCGGTCAAGGGTCTACCGGATTTCCGCTTTGAGGCCATACCTGACTTGCCACCGTCGGATTGTGATGCAACACAGGACGTCCCTACCTTATATGATGCAACCCGCAAGAATCTCCTGAGACCATTCAAGGAACTGCTTATTAAACTGAACTCAAACCCTGAGTTGCCTCAGCTTACTTGTGTGATTTCAGATGGAGTGATGACCTTCGGGATAGAGGCTGCCAAGGACTTGGGGATACGACAAGTTGAGTTCTGGATAGCCTCAACTTGTAGCTTTGTGGGATATTTACATTTCGTTGAACTTGTCAAAAGAGACATGGTCCTAAAAGGTCACATGACTATCTATTCAAGTTCTCACTCGCAATTTTTAATCAGTTGCTGCTCTGTTTTGAGTCAATATTCGCATTTCTG
>JAOTBA010000002.1:12019966-12042651 GCA_025629845.1 Erythroxylum squamatum
CACTTTAGTCTAATTCTAATTTCTAATTCCCCTTTTCAATACTACTAAAAATAAATAAGACTCATCTCTAAAATATTAAAACAATTAAAAGCAAAAAAAATTAAGAAATAAACAAATGAAAAATAAGTAAATAAAAAAAAATAAAGAAAAAAATTTTAGGGCCCAACATAAAGTAATGACTATCCCAACATCAAATGTCTCCTTTATACTAAAACAATTGAATTTCAATTATGAAAGCATACAAGTAAACATTAAATGCTCCACATCCCCTTAAATTTATGTCATTAGGTAGCTTGCTAAGAAGTGAGCTAATACCTATCCCTTTACTGACTTTTGGGGATAATAAACTAAGTTAAAATAAGGGTCATAATCTACTCTCCCATGTTCTCTGAAATAACTAGTTTATTATATCCCTAAAACGCTAAATGCTCTATACCCCCTTGAATTTCTATCATTGGGTAGCTTACTAAAAAGTGAGCTAATGCCTACACCTTTTCTGATTTTTTGGGATAATAACTAAGTTAAAATTTGTAAGTGTCCTAAACCACTTTCTAATGTTTCCATAAATAACTAATTTATTTGGCATATATTTCATCAAATTAGTTTGGGAAACCATATAAACCTAATTTTAAAGCAAATAATTTCTTAATTTTGAGCAATAAAATATAATGCAAAATATAATTACATATAACGCCAAATATCTTTTTGCTGGCATTAAAATTCTATTTAAACAATAAATAGCCTGCTCTTAACCTACCATTTTGTTTTAGGCTAGTTAGCACTTAAAAGATTCCTCTGCAGTAGAAATATATAACTTTAAAGGTATTCCCTTTTGAGGTAGCATCAAAAATAGGGGTTTAATTAAGTATTTTTTGATCTTATCAAATGCCAATTAATTCTTTTCTTCCCAATAGAATTCCTTAAAAATTTTCAAATTCAAGAGATCCAAGAATTCATTTATTTGGTCGACCAAATTAGCAATGAACCTTTTGACATAATTTACTTGGCCTGAAAACCTTTGGAGTTCTATCTTATTTTGAGGTGCTTTGCTTCAAAAAAACACCTTTATCTTATTTTTTCTAATTCAATCCCTCTTTGATGGACTAAGAAACCTAAAAATTTTCTTGTTTTTACTCCAAAGGCGCGCTTCAAAGGATTTAACTTCAATTTATGTATTCTCATCGTTTAAAAAGCTTCCCTTAAATTTTTTTATGGTCCATCCTCCTTTTGGACTTAACAACAATATCATTTATATAAACTTTTAAATTATGAGCCAATAGATCAAGAAAGATAGCATTTATAGCCCTTTGATAGGTAACTCCTTCATTCTTTAACCAAAAGACATCACAATCCATTCAAATGCTCTTACTGATTCAGGACATATAAAGGTTGTTTTTTTGGATATCATCCTTAGCTATAAAAATTAAATTGGAATAAAAAAGCAATCCATAAAAGAAAACAATGAATGCTTAGTTATTGCATCAATTAAAGAATCAATGTTTGCTATCATATATATATCTTTGGAAGTGGTAGCATTCAAATATCTAAAGTCAACATAGACTCTTAAATTTCCATTTTTCTTTACTACATGTACAATATTAGCCATTTGTTTTATCTAGATGGTCTAATAAAACTAGCCATACACAACTTTTCAATCTCTTATTTGATTTTTAACTTAACTTCTTTGGACCAATGTATAGGACGTTGGCCGTCAAGACAAAACTCAAACTTTATAGGAAGCTTATGTTCTACCTATTTTATACTTAATCCAAGCATTTTAGTATAATCCCAAGAAAAACAATCTTTATATTCCTTCAAAAGCTCAACTAATTCCATTTTTTTATTCTTGGACTAAGAATTTTACTAACAAACAAATTATGAGATTCTCCTAAACTACTCAAATTTATTTCTTCGAGTGATTCTTGATTCTAACTTTTGAAGTCATCAATTTTTACAAGATTATTTTCCAAATCTTTCAATTTACCCTCATCCTCTATCAAAAATTCTTCCTCATTAAAAACTAACTCGACATTCTCATATCCTTTTAGCTCTTTGGAATTCTCCATGATTTGTAGCATTTGAAATTTGACTTCTATGGTCACAGGTACCATAGTATCTCTTTTCTAAAGTCTAATTATTAGATTCATCTACAACTGGAACATTCATCGACCTATTAACAAGCATGATGGTGGTTGCTTTTAATAACAGTTATGAATCTGACCTTATCTTTTCTTTATCCTTGTTCTTTAAACACTCTCCATGAGTTAACTTTTAAATCTAAACGGGCCTCACTTGATCATCATATTATTTTACCTCTAATGCATCCACTTTAGAATGGAAACGCTGAGAATTGGCCCAAACAATTTTCACCTCAATACCTTTCCACAAAAGCAAAAGCTAATAAAGAGATAAAGGAATATAAAATTGGAATGAATCCAATCTCTGCCAATAAAACTCAATAACTTGCATATGTGTTTACAACAAAGAAATCCTCTAATGAAGACTTCCCCTACTGTGACATTTGCAATGAGATTTCCCTATACCTTAGTTGTGTCCTTAGTAAATGTAGCAATAGACACTTTTGTTAGGATCAAATCTTTATCATCTTCGCCCAAAATTTCCATCATTTTGGTTAGTATAATATTGAGCCATATTGCCAACTTATTTCTTTGTAACTACTTTCTCTAAAATTCTAGGACCTATGGCCAACATCAATATTTTGCATTCCCTCTTCTCAAGTAAAGGCTTTAATTTCTTCCCCAAATATTTGCTAAAAGCTTGAAATTTGAGCAACAGACCTTTTCATAAAAATTTAAGTGATTTGTCTTATGATTCCGTCTGATAATATTTACTTTCTACTAGATTATAGGAATCCACTGATTCTTTTCTTAAATTTAGCATTCAAACTATAATTAAGAACAAAAATATCAGTATCTAAACTTATGACTGGCCCTAAACAATCCTATATGATCTTTAGCTTCCTCTTAACATCCAACAAGAGTCATAAGCAAACTCCATTGTATTAACAGTTGCAACTAGTGGAAAAGGATCTTTATCTATCAGTATGGTCTGATTAGCTTCAATAAATATTATAATTCCTTGGTTGATTTAATCCTAAATAACATTCTTGAATTCCCAGCATGAATTCATAAGGTGACTCCATGTATTATGGTACTTCCGGTAGCCACTCCCTCAAATCTCTTCCATTATAGAAATCCTGTGTTCTAAAGGAAAAAGTAATAAACTTCTCTTGGAATAAGAAATCAAAAAGTACTTATGTTTTTGGAAATATCAAAAGTGTATTGCATTTAAGTAGTTAGTGCTTGTACTTTTCTTTTGGCTTTAAGTGACTTCTGTTCTAGAGCAAGGAAAATGCAAGTTCCATGGATATTAACCTTAACCACTATTTATTCATATGGACTTGTTTCCATAAAATAAGTCTTTCTCTGATGACCTTCCTCCTTAAGAAGCTCTTCAAGCTCAGAAATTTTTGTTGCCAACTCATAAAAATCATGTAATTTTATACCTTAAATTGTTTTTTCAAAGTTTTAATATCGAGACCCCTTTGATCCAACTTCACATACTCAATCTTTGAGAGTGTAATTCGAAATCAACTCCTTATTTTCCTAAACTGCGTAGTAAGCATGTTTACGTTCTCGCTATTTTTCTTAGTAACTCAAGACAATTTGGCTATACTGACCTTAGGTTCAATTTAGAAAAACTAAGTAGGAAACATTCTTTCCATTTCTACCCACAAAAGGATAGAATTCCTAAGCAACAATGCATAGTAGGAAAATGACATACCCGTCAAAGAATTTGGAAACAACGTAAGCTTAAAATTGTTGAAATTTTTATAATTAGCCAATTCGCTATACTAAATAGTGAATTTGGCATTGTGTTTTATAGTTGACTGGCCATCTTTACCAAAAAACAAAGAAAACTCAAGAATTATGTAATTATGAAAATAAGGATTATTATGATCAATATGCTTTTGATAAGGCTTATGGAATTCCAAGTGGCCAATATGTCTCCAACTAGGCCCATACAGCTCTCAAATAACTTCTTTAATAGCTTCCACATCAGCTTGAAACCTCATTTATGGAGGAGTAACAATAGAGATAGGATTATAGTTTACAACTAAAAAGCTTCCCCTTGAGCCATAATTAAGTCCATTACCTTCAACTTCAAACATCACATTTGGTGCAAGTTGTCCTTCTAACCGTTCAAAAAATTATCTTACTAAATAAGGAGAATTATGCCTAGTGACCTATACTAAAGTAACAAAAATTTTCCTATCTTCTCTGTCAACATCTTGATTGCTTTAGTTGTAAAGATTGAATTGGACTTCAACTTTAAATATCGTTTGCATAAATAACATCATTTTTGTTGATGGTTGTGATGGTTTGGAATTCTCGCCAATTGGAGACTTAGCTAAAAGTGATGTTATGTTCTCCAAATTTTCAATCATTTGAGATACAAAGCCTTCATTCCCTATTACAGTAGGGACTTCTTCCTCCAAGGCTAGAGGCAAAACTTCTTTTCCATTCTTAGTACATGGCATCACATGTCCTAATAAGTGTGTCGAATTATTGATCACTTTTTACAACCAACTTGAAATAGATCATATCAAAGAGGAATACTCTAAAAAAATGCACCTAACTTCTAACAAAATATATGTGGACTTTGGGAAACTTAGAGAATGGAATTCTAAGTTACCAAATTGCCTAATTTTAAAGAGTATAAGGGCTTAAAGTTTAAATTAAAAATATAATTGTATTTAATTAAAGGATGAGTACAAAGTGCCAAGAAAGCTAAAACAATGATAAGATTTTTTATCTAGGTAATGTATGTGAATGTGTATGTGTCTCTAGTTTATGATTCTGGTATTATTATGCAACCCTCTCAAATCCAACTACCTCAAACAATTCCGTTATAAATGTTTAACCTCCAACTATCTCCCAATTATGGTCACGTCTTGACTAACCTCCTACCAATACATCACTGTTTTTTAAAGCATGTGTTAATCATGCTTTAACTGCCTTAACTCCCTAATCCTAGACTTCCTTACTAATTCTTGTGCTTAAGCAAGACCAAAGTTAAGCCAAAAAGATTAGGCTATAACACTTGTAAATAATGAAAATAGTTGGTGTTAAGTCAAAATGACTTCATGTCTAATAATTTTGGTGACAATCAAATAATAATAATATTAGAAATAAATGAATTGTTTTGATAAGTGTGTTAAGCGTGCAGCAAAAACACAGAAGAAGTCAAAAACACAGAAGAAGTGAAATCACAGAAGAAGCGGTAAAACACAAAAGAAGTGCAAAACACAGAAGAAGCACAAAACACAGAAGAAGCAGAAAAGCACAAAAGAAGCGCAAAACACAGAAGAAGCGCAAAACATAGAAGAAGCAGCAAAATATAGAAGAAGTGGCAAAAAACATAAGAAGCGCAAAATACAGAAGAAGTGGCAGAACATAGAAGAAGCGGAAAAACACAGTAGAAGCGCAAAACACAGAAGAAGTGGAAAACACAGAAGAAGCAAAATATAGAAGAAACACAAAACACAGAAGAAGAGGAAAACACAGACGATACAGAGATGGAGATACTCTAGTACGTCGGACAGTTAGTCAGTTGGAGTTAGTTACAGAACTCAACTGAATAACGTTTTCTACAAGAAACAAGAAGTAGTTATCAAGAAGTAATTGGAGACATAGGCTATAAATACAAGTCGTAGTCAAAGACTGAACTAGTTTTCTTCATCTTTAAGCTTTCAAGTTATTACTTACATAGAAAAAGTCTGTACTCAAAGTGCGATACACGAGAGCAAACTTTACTGTAACAAAAAGCTCATAATATCTTTCTTGTGAGAGAAAGGAAAGGCTAAGAGCTTGAAGAGGCTAAGAAGCAGAAATAATACTTTGTGTAAGAGAGCTGAAGAGGCTCTGAAAGGGAAAAAAATAATACTTGTAAATTTGGAGAAGTATAGTGAAATCTCAGACGAACTCTGAGGACTGGATGTAGCCCAAGGTGTGGGGTGAACCAGTATAAAATCGCAGTGTCTACCTTCTAACTCTTTACTTTTATTTCTATTGTTCTTAAACAAGTATATAGAAGTTATTTGCGATTTAACCACGTAGCTATTTTTGATATTCATTTAATTGTTTGAAAAAGTTATTTTCAAGAAATATCAAAGGTTTTTGTATTCACGAAAAGAATACAAAATTCAACCCCCCCTTCTTGTGCATTTTGTATATTGTACTTAAAGTCTATATTAACAAGTGATTTACTTCAGTTGGTATCAGAGCTCGACTTTCAAGAACCACCTTTACAAAGTGAGGACAAAGATCCATTGCTGAATCATATGTGTATATAGCTTAAGGTGCCTCAATCACAAGACCTCCTGCATTCAACGGTGAGGATTATCATTACTGGAAGGATAGGATGCGGCTCTTTATAGAATCCACACACATTGATCTTTGGGATATCATCGAGAATGGACCATTCATACCAATGGATGATGAAGGAAATACCATTCCTCGTACCATATGGTCAGCCAATCATAAAGCTAGATTTCAATTAAACTCAAAGGATAAGTTCTTTCTGAGTTGTGCTTTAAGCAGAAGTGAATACGATAAAGTTCATCGATGCGAAATTGCGAAAGAGATGTGGGACACTTTATTCATCGCACAAGAAGGCAGAAACCAGGTGAAAGAGTCCAAGATAAGCATTCTGATAGGATTGAATTATCTTATATTTTATTATGCAATTATATGTGATTTCAATCCTATTTTTAAGATAAAATGTTTGATTTGTGTTCAATTTGTGTTGACTAGTAGGTTGGATATGTGGATATATTTTTTAGACCAAAAAGATAAAATTTTCTAAAACCAATTGGAGTACAATTGTTTATCAAGTAAAAAAAGCAAAAAAAAAAGAAGTCAAAGTGTTAGGTCTGTGCGCTGCGCGTACGTAGCATTTAGGCAGCGTTATGCGTGGGAAACAAACACGCACACGCACAAGCTGTGCGTTGTTGGCGAGGGATCCAAGGGTTAAAGTTAAAGGACTTGTTTTAAATTGTCAAATTAATTTTAGCTACAGAAAAAAGGTCGGCGCAAGAAGGTTTCGAGACTGATGTGTTTTTAATTGTTATACGTACAGGGGCGGCGGAACCAAGGAGAAACGTGGAGAGTTGCTGCTAGGTTGATGCTACAGTAAGGTGTTTTGGAAAGTAATAGTGTCGGGCAGACATTAAAAGAGGGAGCAAAATGTGGAGCTTCTGGAGAAATATACAGGCTGGAGAAATAAATCAACAGACGCTACAGAGATGCTACAGTGCAGGAAACGTAGAGCTGCTGGAGACCAATTTTTCTTGCATTTTCTATTGTCCACCGTGAGCATCAGTATTACATGACATTTATGACCCATTTTTGGAGCATAAAAATGAAGTTGGCCAATAAACTTCCCGACACCGGTTCAACGAGGATATCGACGTCAAGTCATGGTTAAGCTATTTCTGTCATTTTAAAGTTATGATTTATTTTCGGATTGTTGTATTGTTGGTATTGATTTTGATGGTTTTGGAATTAATGATCTTGATATATTATTTTGATCATTTTATTTTGAACTTATTGCTAAAATATTGATTGTGATCCGTAATCGTTACTTTTAATATTTGTGACTAGCATCTAACAATCGTTAATCGTTAGGAACAACATGATTGAGGTTAGATAACCCGAGTGTATGAGGTTACTGCTTTTATTGATTGTTTTTTAGTTCATAATGCAACTTCCAAATTGAATCTAGAGATCGTATCCTAGGTTATTCAGTAGTTAGATTTAATTAATGATCGTATCTTGATTAATTACAACTTAAGGAAAAACCGAGATTTGTAGAGCGTTCTATTAGTCTCAGATCAATAGTCCGAAAAGAATTGTAAAAACTTTAGCATGAAGGAATATGCTTGATTATGTTTAGGCCGAGATTGACCCTAGAACCGGACCTTACTTATACTCAACACTTTTCTCATTTTCGATTGTTTGTTTTAATTTGATTTTGATAGTTTACTTTTACTTTAATTTCTAAATTGTTTAAAACCCAAAAACCCCCTTTACTTTCCTTGCATCAATTTATTTCATTACAAAAATTAATCGAATATTCCTTGTGGATTCGATCCCGATTTAGCACAACTACAAATTTTAGTGTGCAGAGTCAAGTAAAATTTTGTAGTGTACTCGACACGCACTGTCAAATTTTGGCGTCGTTGCCAGGGATTGTGGTAGTTTAATTTTCAAATTTGATTTTAGTTGGTTTTTTGTGAATATTTTTGTTTTTAATCATTCTTTTTGTTACTTGTTAATTTTTAATTGTCCATTAGTTTTGGTGCATGGTAGTGACTAGATCTCCTCGTAGAGAAATTGAGCAACTTGATCCGGGGATAGAGAGAACATTGCGAAGATTGCGTAGGGAAGCAAGGTCAACTTTGGTAAACAAATTGGAAGCAAAATTCGAAGACACAATAGCAAATCCGAGAACTCTAAGGGAGTTGGCTGCACCCGATTTAACTCATAGACCATTATGCATAACATTTCTAAATTTTGCTGAACATGTTAACTTTGAGTTAAAATCTAGATTAATTCATTTATTGCCTAACTTTCATGGCCTTGCAGGTGAGGATGCACATAAGCATCTTAAGGAACTCGATGTGGTGTGTTTGAGCATGAAGCCTCATGGAGTGACGGACGAGCAGATCATGTTAAGGGCCTTTCCGTTCTCGCTCAAGGATGCAGCAAAAGATTGGCTATTCGATTTACTGGCTGGAAGTGTGAACATTTGGTTGAAGATGAAGAGATTATTTTTGGAACAATATTTCCCGGCCTCAAAGACAACAAGTATTTCGAAAGGAGATATGAGGTATTAAGCAACACAATGGGGAGTCTCTTTACGAATACTGGGAGCGATTTAAGAAGTTATATGCCAGTTGCCCACATCACAACATACCAGAGCAACTTCTCATCCAATATTTTGTGAAGGATTACTGCCAATGGAGAGGAGTTTGGTTGATGCCGCGAGTGGTAGGGCACTTTGCGAGAAGACTCCCATTGAAGCTAGGATATTACTTGAGCAGATGGCTGTTAATACCCAACAATTCGGCACTCGTAATAATGTTCGACGAGTAAATAAGGTAAGCACTCCATCCATTGAACATCGTTTACATGAACTAACATCTTTTATGAGACAGATTGCAGTTGGACAGGCACAAGTGAAGGCGTGCGGGATATGTTCAAACACAAGTTATCCAACTGACAAGTGCCCACCTTTGCAAGAAGGGAGTATGGAGCACGTGAATGCTACAGGAGGGAGCTTCCTGAACCAATACAACCCATACTCGCAGACATATAACCCAGGATGGAGGGATCACCCTAACTTAAGTTATGGAGGGAATCGACAGCAAAATCACTTCCAGAATCAGCCGCAAGGGCCACCAGGATTTCAACCAAGGCAATAAGGAGCACAAGGAGCTTCTTCTTCCAGTTCAGGTCCGTCTTTAAAAGAAATTGTTAACAAACTTGTTGCTGTCAATTTGCAATTTCAACAGGATATGCAGCAGCAGTTTCAACAACTTCGACAGGAAACAAAAGCAAACCAACAGGAAACAAAAACAAGCCAACAGAGCATGGATTACCAATTGGCGCAAATGGCAGTAAGGCTTAATCGCCTAGAATCACAAGGAGGAGGAAATTTCCATCACAAACCGAGGTGAACCCGAAGAATGTCAGTGCCATAACCCTGAGAAGCGGAAAGGAGATTGAAGGTTCCAAAAAGAACCCAACAAAGATTGCTACCGAGGAAGAGATCGAGAAGGAATTGAAAAAGGAAGAAAATTCGTCATTAAGTATGAAGGTAAACATCGAAAGTCCCAATATTATTAAAACTAACCCTCCACCTTTTCCGAGCAGATTAACGAGGCCAAATAAGGAGGACAAGGATAAAGAGATATTGGAGACCTTTCAAAAGGTAGAAGTCAACATACCTTTGCTCGAAGCAATCAAGCAAGTGCCAAGGTATGCCAAATTCCTCAAGGAATTATATACACAAAAGAAGAAATTGAGGGGTGATAAGAAAGTGATGATGGGTGAGAATGTGTTGGTAGTATTCAAAAAGAAGATGCCTCCAAAATGCCGGGATCCAGGTATGTTCACTATTCCTTGCAAAATTGGTAATACTGTGATCAGTAGAGCAATGCTGGATTTGGGTGCTTCTATTAATGTGATGCCTCATTCGATTTATGCTTCTTTGAATTTGGGCCCTTTGAAAAAAACGAATGTAGTCATCCAATTGGCTGATCGCACTAATGCTTATCCTAATGGTGTGAATGAGGATGTTTTGGTGCAGGTGAATGAGTTAGTGTTTCTTGTAGACTTTTATGTTGTGGATATGAATGATGATGCCTCATGCAATCTAATACCTATCTTTTTAGGGAGACCATTCCTTAATACAACCTAAACTAAAATAGATGTTCGTAAAGGCACCCTCACAATGGAATTTGATAAGGAAGTAATTCATTTCAATATTTTTGATGCCATGAAACGTCCTCCTAATGATCATTGTGCTTTTCTGTTGATGTGATCAATCCTTTGGTGCAAGAAATGTTTAAATTAAGTTCCATGAATCATTTGGCAATAGCTTTAACTAAGGATATGGAAGTAGAGGCTAACACTGATGTTGAGATGGGAGAGGGGTTTGGGGAAATGATAGCCACCTTGGACTCATCAGAAAGCTCTTCAAAAAGTTATGATTTGGCTTCTATTCAACTGCCTAAAGCTTACCAGAAGTTCTTACCTTCTGATGTGCAGGCCCTAGAATTGGAATTGAAGCCACTCCCTACAAATCTAAAGTATGCCTATTTTGGAGATAAACAGACTCTTCCAGTTATCATTTCGGCGGAGTTGACTTCAATGCAAGAGGAGAGGCTGGTTTGAATGCTGAGGGAGCATAAGAAGGTAATCAGGTGGACCATCGCAGATATCCTAGGGATAAGCCCTTCCATATGCATGCATCTCATTTTGTTGGAGGATGATGCAAAATCTACAAGGCAAGCTAAACGTAGGTTGAATCCTCCAATAATGGAAGTTGTGAAGAAGGAGGTATTGAAGCTTCTTGATGTTGGGGTTATCTACCCCATTTCTGACAGTAAGTGGGTAAGTCCTATCTAGGTGGTTCCAAAGAAGTTTGAAATCGCTGTTGTGACA
Organism: Erythroxylum squamatum; assembly: GCA_025629845.1. Lineage (NCBI taxonomy): Eukaryota > Viridiplantae > Streptophyta > Magnoliopsida > Malpighiales > Erythroxylaceae > Erythroxylum > Erythroxylum squamatum. Next base: position 12,031,219 of record JAOTBA010000002.1, read on the forward strand.
AACGAGGAAGGTGAGATGAATCCCACCCGAGAGAAAACCAGGTGGCGAGTATGTATTGATTATAGAAAGTTAAATGTTGCTACTCATAAAGATCAATTTTCCCTTCCTTTTATTGATCAGATGCTTGAGAGATTGGCTGGTTATGACTATTATTGCTTTTTAGATGGCTTTTCAGGTTATCTTCAGATCCCGATCGCACCGGAAGATCAGGAGAAGACCACATTTACATGAACATTCGGTACATTTTCCTACCGAAGGATGTCATTCAGATTGTGTAACGCACCTGCCACGTTCCAAAGGTGTATGGTAAGCATTTTCTTAATATGTTGAGAAGATTATTGAGGTATTCATGGATGATTTTAGTGTGTACGGATCTTCTTTTGATGAATGTCTTAAGAATCTTACCATTATCTTTGAACGATGTATAGAAACTAACCATGTTTTGAACTGAAAAAATGTCATTTTATAGTAGATCAAGGTATAGCTTTAGGTCATGTGATATCTGCTAAGGGTATTGAAGTAGACAAGTCCAAAGTTGATATCAATTCCTCTTTACCTTTCCCCTCTACTATGAGGGAAGTGCGTTCTTCTGTAGGGCATGTAGGTTTTTATCGGAGATTCATTAAGGACTTTTCGAAGATAGTCGTGTTAAGTCAAAATGACTTTATGTAAATAATTTTGATGGAGAACAAATAATAATGAAAAGAAGATAGTAAGACGGAAGCAGAACAAAAGCAGACGGAAGGAGCAAAGCCAAAAATCAGACGGAAGAAAAATAGAAGATACAAAAAGCAGACGGAAGCGCTAAGAAAAAAAGCAGACGGAAGAGCTAAGACAAAAAGCAGACAGAAGGGCTAAGACAAAAAGCAGACAGAAGCGCTAAGACAAAAAGTAGACGGAAGCAAAAGAAAGTCAGATGATACAAAAGACAGACGAAAGAAAATCAGACGCAAGGCGCGAAAATAAAAATGAGACGGAAGCGCAAGGAGAAAAGCATCAGACGGAAGAAAGTCAGACTGAGGCGCAAACTAAAAGGTCAGACGAAAGAAAGTGAGACAAAAGAAAGTGAGACGGAAGATCCGATACCACGTCGGATTACAAATCAGCTTGAGTTGGTGACAGAACTCAAATGAATAACTGATTCTTGAAAGATCAAGAAACAAGAAGAAAGGAGTTATCAAGAAACAGTTGAAGACAGAAGCTATAAATATGAGTCGAAGACGAAGACTGAAGAAGATTTTTTAGCGATTTTGAAAAGTTTGAGTGATCTGAGAAATATTATTGTGCGAAAACTTAGAGCTATTCTTATCTGTAACAAAGCTCAAAATACCTTTCAGTTGAAAGAAGAGCAGATAGCCTGAAGAGGCTAAGAGTGAAAGAATACTTGTTGTAAGAGACCTGAAGAGGCTCGGAAACAAAGAATACTTGTAACGTTTTGAGAGATAGTGAAATCTCAGAAAGATATATGAGGACTAGACGTAGCCCACGGTTTGGGGTGAACCAGGATAAATCTGCCGTGTCAACATCTCTCAACTCTCAACCCTTAATTCTCTTAACTTTGAATTTTCGATTTCACTGTTTTCATACGAGAATTTCGAAAATATTTTATAACATTGATTTTCAGTAGTTTTATAAAAAGAACAAGTTTCTTTTAACAAAATCATTTACAAGGGGATCAACGAAAAAAAATACACAATTCAACCCCCCCTCTTCTTGTGCATTTGTATATCATTTATTAAGTGTGGTATTAACGTGTGATTCACTTCAGCCATAACTCAAGATAGTTCATAAATTTATCAAGAAAAGTTAAAATTTACAATCATTAAAGAGAAGATTAATTCAAGTACGAAAGAAGATCAAAGCACATCAAAGTCATTTTATATTTTGTAATGTTAATTATAATCGTATTTAATCACTTTGATGATCTTAAAGGCTCAGAACATATTGTAATGCATGAAATCCAACTTCAAAACATATTGTAATCTTTACTTTCGTAATGGATGAAATAATGATAAATTGTTTAACACGCTTTTATTATATTGCTTTATTTGCTAAAAGAAACAAATAACCAAATATAGCTTTTTTTTGTATCAAGACATCTACAAAAATATGAATCTAGGTATCTAATCACTTCTAAATAATCGGACTTTGAATACCCGAGCATATAATTCTTTGTTTCTTGTAAGTATCTCAATTCTTTCTTTGTAGCTTTCTAATGAACAATTCTAGGATTGTTTTAATATATGCCCAGACAATAAAACTAACATTTGATATTATAGAGGTTTATAGATATATTAAATTGTTTACATCTACAGTGTAAACAATTGATTCCATCGTTTTATATTGTTTTTTGACATTATATAGGACTAAATTTGTTTCCTCTTTAAACAAGAATAATTATGCTAAATATTGGTCCATATTAGATCTCTCTAAAATTTTTTCAATAGAACTTTTATGAGATATTCTTAATAATCCTTATGATCTATCACATAAAATATAAATTACTATCAAATATATATTTTAGTTTTAAAATATATTTTATATTTAAAAGTCGAGTTATAGTTTATTTATATTTATTATTTATTATTTATTTATGTATTTATTGTAATTTTAGTTACAATTTTTTTAATGTGCCAGTTTTACTTATTTACTCTTTAACCTGCATCACTCTTTTATTGTTAAATTTGCATGTGGGTCTACTAGAAACAGCCTCTCTACTATGTAGGGGTAAATCTGCATACTATCAGACCTCCCTAGACCCCGCTTCATTGCGAAACTTCAGACTGGGTGTGATGATGATGATGATGATGATGATGATGATATAGGCTGTGTCTCACATATCTTCCAATTTAAAATTCCTGAAGAGAAATTTTTTTTCTTATGTAACATGTCCAAATCATTAGCAGCAAGTAAGATGTCATTGACATATATGACTAAAAAAACAAACTTATTTCCACTAATCTTTTGATATATACATCAATCAACATTATTTTCCTAAAAACCAAAAAATTGTTATAATGTTATTGAAGTTTGTTTAACATAATATATAGTTTTTAAGTTTATACACTATTTGAACTTTTTGTTGAGAAATCTTCAAGTTGGTCCATAAATACTTTCTCTTAATATTCCATTTGATCCCCTTTAAGAAATGTCAATTCACATTCATTTGGTGTAACGTTAAATCATATTGAGCCATCAATTTATAATCCTTAATAAGTCTTCTCTTTGAGATTGTTGAAAATGTATCCATATAATTAGGGATGTTACTTTAGGCCCGGCCCGTGGCCTGAATGTTATTTTAAAAATGAAGTAGTTTTTGATGTTTTTTCTTTAAAAAATATAAGATGGGCTGGGCCACGGGCCACCTAGTTTGTAGTCGAGCCGGTCCGAGCCAAGCCTACATATAATCGACCTTACCTTTTTAAGTGTTGACCTAAAGAAGGTTCCAATCAATGTTTTGATGATAATAACATATAAGTACTAATAATGAGTTTATTATTTTCAACATTAGTAATATAAGAACAAAATGTAGCGATAAACTCAAGAAGATAGTTCATAAATTTATCAAGAAAAGTTAAAATTTGCAATCATTAAAGAGAAGATTAAGTCTAGTACAAAAGAAGATCGAGGCATATCAAGGTCAATCTATATTTTGTAATGTTAACTGTAATCATATTTAATCATTTTGATGATCTTAGAGGCTCAGATTGCATAAACATTTCATTTTTCTTCATTACATTAGTCTTATTATTTATTAAAAGGTATTGAAGCTTTTATTCTTAAAAGGATATTCTCTTGATTTTTCAAAAAATCTTTTAAGACATTTTGAAATTTGTTTTAACTATAACTATATTAAATAAATCAAGCTTGAACATTTGAAATCGTTAAAATCATATTTTTAGAGGAATTAACTGGCCACTATAGGCTAGTAGTTCACTAATGTAAGTTGAAAGTATAATAGTTAAGTTTATTAACACATTGGCCGACCAATGTAGTGGTGAGATGGACCAATGTCCCTTTAAGGGACACAAGCAATATACTTTAGTAGTCGGCCAATGTCTCAACATTTAGTAAACATATGCATTCAATGCACATTGGTTGACCAGTGCTCTGTAACTAGTCATTGTAATGGATAATTTTTGGCCCCATGGCTAGTAGGGGTCTCAAAATCTTATAGATACAATCTTTTAATTTTTTATTTCATTAAAAAAACATTTGGATGTCTTAAACACACATGACTAAGTATTTATCAAGCATTTGAGCATATTTCATATTTATATGATGAGCCTCTTTGGTATTATCAAAGTGATAAAGATCAATATTTTTTGTTGTAAAATTTTGTTAAAGTGTTTTATTGTATTTAGAGGTGTTCCAAGTGGCATTAAGGTTCATTTTCACCATGAAGGAAGATTGTAAAAGGGTTTCTCTTTATTGAGAGAAGGTTGTACAAAGGTTATTCTTTGCCTTAAAAGAAAAGTTACAGTAGAATTCCAAAAAAAGTCTTAGGTGTGGATGTAGGCAAGGGTTATTTGTCGAACCACTATTAATCAAATCACGTGTGTCTTCCCCTATTTTTTTACATTAATGTTTAAGTGTGCTGTTAAAATTCATTATTTTATTAAATATTTTCTTCTTTTATAAACTATGTTCATTACCATACAAAATTAGTACTATTTTGTTTAAATTATATCAACACTCAATTCATCCCCTCTTAGGTTCCATTAATGCCTAACACTAAGTATAACCCTTGGCGATAAGTCTAGCCTTATCTCATTCAACATTGTCATTTGAGTTGCGTTTAATTTTAAAAACTCATCTACTCATAACTTGCATAGAAACTTTGGAAATTCAACGATCCTAAACTTTATTATCTTTTACGAATTTTAATTCATCTTTCATAAAATCAATCCATTTTTAGACTCTATACATTCTATGGATTGTGAAAATGAAACTAGATCTTTGTTGATTCTAATATCAACATATGACTCTTATAAATAAACCATATAATATATTTGAAATAGATAACTTTATTTTCATTTGAGATCTTCTCAAATGTATTATTTCTTATTGTTCATAGATAATAGATGCTTATGATTTAGTTCCTTATAGGTTTGATCTTTCATTTAGACATAGTCAGTGTTGTTTAAATTTTCACTAATTATTAGAACAATATTTGAAATGAATATGGATAAAGAAACCTTTATAGATAAAAGAACATTTACCTTTACTTCCTTGATATCTATATTTTATCATTCATTACTTCTTCTAACTCCACCATTCTTAATGAATATAACATTTCCAATTTTTACAATTCTAGGACTATGATTTGGACAATAAAACATAAAAATCCTTTAGATTTATTACTTATAAAATAACCACTAATCATTCGAGAATCTAATTTCCTGTATGTGGATTATAGATGTTTGCCTTTATTAGCAAAACCTAAATATGCACCACAATTCAAATGGAGTTTTTGGAACTATATTACAAAGGACCTTGTTCAATAAATATACAATAGTTTTAAAAGCAAAAATCTATAAAGAATTAGGTAGTGAAGAATTATTCATCATACTCCTAACTATATTCATTAATTTCTTATTATGCCTTTCTTCCACACTATTTTATTGAGGAGTGTTTGACTTAATATATTATGCATATATGTCATATCTTTGAAGAAACTTTGCAAATAGACATAACAGATTTTCCTTTATGTTTCCCATATTTTGAATCCCTTTATCATATCTTACAATTGTTTTCTAATTGTTTTTCAACCTCTATTATATATACCTCAAAGGCATCCACTACTTGAGATTTTTCTTAAGTAATTTACATAACCTTATTGTAAGAAGTCATTAATAAAGGTAATGAATTATTATTTTTGTAGCAAAAGATAGAGCATAAAAGGTCCACAAACATTGATACGTATTATCTCAAGAAGTTAAGTGTTTTTTATAGTTCCTTTCTTATTATGTTTGGTTTCTTTCTCTTAATGCAATCGACACATAAACTTAGATCAGTAAAGCCTAGATGGAAGAGTCTCATTCTTTCCTAGTCATTTCAACCTTCCTTTGGATAAATGACCTAAACATTGATGTCACAAATAAGCTTTTCCTAATGCATTATATCTGATTCCAACATTACCATAAATAATAATCAAAGATTTAGCAAATTTATTATCAAGTTTTAATTTTATAAATCATTAATAAGAATAATAAAAATAATAAATAAAGTGTTGTTAAATAAATTAAAACAAATATGTCCAAAATGTCCTTTAAACCTAATAAAATCAAGCTTTAAAACAAAAATTAAGTTCTTAAAAATTTAAGGTATATTATAAAGAGTTTTTAGAAGATCTACGTAGTGGCCAAAACTTAAGATCAAATGATAAGTCCCTATGCCTTTAGTTGAAGCCTTTATATGATTTTCCATAAAGAGAAAATTCTCATTTAAGTTTATAACTTGGATCCTATGAAATTCCTTTATTTTTGAATATAACTTTATATTTTAGTCAATCTTTCTACCAATGTCTAACTTTTTTTTTACACAATTTACATTTGTCTACCATGTGATTCTTTTTGACTCGCTTGTGTAACATCAGTATGTAAATTCTTTTTCTTAAACTTGTTGACATTTACTTTTAGTTCTTTATTAGCTTCTTAATGCACTAGATTAATGGAATGACTCCTTTGTTTTTCCAATCTTGCTTCCCCATGAATAATTTTATTAGACAATTTATTAACATCTCATTTTTCTTCATAATGTTGTAGTTAATTTAAAAAGGTCCATACTTACGAGATAGTAAGTTTAAAATAAATTGTACCATAAAAGAGAATCCATTATCATTTTGAGTGTCTTTAACCTTGTTGCAATGTTATGCAAAACAAAAATGATCTTCCACAAGCTTTACATATTATATTGCATTTTAAAATTTTAGAATAGTTGTCTTAATATTGTTAGTAATAGTCATCCGCATATACATCGTGTTTAATCTATTAAGAGTGTTCTCATGCCTTACGGTATGACTCCTTTCCCTTACTACTTGTATTCGCAAGAGTAGGGGTTGACCGTCTAACAATGTCAAGACAAGTTTTAAATAAGCTTGGCAAAGTAGCCTAGGTCAGGCCCGAAGTCTGGTAAAACTTTTTTTAAAAAAATTTGTGCTTCAGACCGAATTGGGTTTTGTAGAAAAATGACATCGTTTTTTGAATTTTAATTTTTTTAAAAAGTTCGAGTCAGTTCGGGCTCGATCGAGCTTCGGGTCGCCTAAGTCCAAACGGACTTGAGCTTGGGCTCGAGTCGTGTGTCCTGAGTCTGTGTTCAAGCCTGCCCAGGCCCATGCTCAGCTTATCGTCATCCCTAGTTTTAAATCACTTACTTAAAAATTGACTTATTCACACCATCTACAAAAATTCAAATTATTGAAAAGAGTAACATATGAAGCTTGCAAATGAATAGAAATAGCTACAAAAGTGACACCTAAATGGTCTTATTATATATAATTTTATTTATAGACTAAAAATAAGCAATTAAAAATATACTATAGTTCTCCTTTAGGTGGATATTACAATATAAAACCAAAATTTGAATGTCAATGAATATCAATTATAATTAAATAAATATTCCTAATAAAAACATATATTTTCATTATCTTTACAAAAGTATTTGATTAAAAATATTGATTTACTCTCGTTATGCTTTCTTTCTCGTACAATTTAATTCACATTTTAGGTGAATCACAATGCTCTAAGAATTACAATCTATCACTTACTTTACACAGACATTTCATTAAATAATATGGATAATTGACTTTTTATTTATTCATGCACGTCAACATAGTTTAGCCACTTTGGTGACTAATAAATAATAATTATAAAATTTACGTATAAATAATAAAGCTTGCTTTATTATTATGAATTTGTAAAATAATAATTGAAAACTTGATAATTGCATACTCTTCTTAAAGATTATCTTCTCATTGCATGATTTACTAAAAATTATTTAAAATTTTTCTCCTACTACTTGAGCTACATTTAAAGGGAGAAAAGTATAGTGTATTTTTCATATTTTTAGTGGCAAAAATAAATTTATATACAGGGGCAAAGTTGTAAATTTATAAGTAAGGATATAAATATAAATATTAAACAATGACAAAATTGTAAATATTAACAGTGACATAATTATAATTATTCAAAAACTTAACAATGACAAAATTATAAATATGCAAGTCGAGGCACAACTGTAATTATTTAAATAAGTGTATAACTATAATTTTACAAGTCATTTTCAACCTTTATTAGGACTTATCTTCGACCTTTGACTCGTCCCAATAGATTTAGCTTTCTAGTAAGTGAATTTTGATGATTTTAGAGGAGTTTCTTTTCTCTTCTAAAAACTAAGAGTTTTATGTCATCAGTTTGAACAAAAAATTTCTCAATGAAGAAAACAAAACAAAAGAGCATTCAACTATGGTGGAGTTTTACAAAACCAAGATCTTTTAGCAAGTTTGTTAAAAGTTGATGTAGCCATCGATCTTACTATCCCTTTACGTACAACCGTGGAACTCGATGGTAAAAATGTGTTGGTGGCGTATGAAGGCCTTCCGACTATTTGTTTCTCCTGTGGGATGGTAGGGCATGAAACTTCCAAATGCCCGTCTTCAACTACAGCCTCCACTGATCCCTCACCGTCAGCTCCAAGTCAGAATATTGCTTCCGCACCACCACAAGGACCGATGGCTACTGGGGAGAATGTACCGTCGGCGGCACGTGAACACGGGTTTGGTCCGTGGATGGTGGTGCAACGGCGAGCTCCTCCTGCCTCCGGCCAACGGTTTAATCCCAACGATCCCCATAAGCAACGGACGGTTTCTAGGGTGGGAGGTTCAAGATTCGTAGCTTTGTCAGAATTAGAACCTATGGAGAATGCATCTGATGCAGGGAAGGGGCACACTGCTCCAAGTGATTTGACAGGGGTTGGTACACGATTTAGTCTATCTGATTTCGTTACTATGGGACCAAAAAAGGGACTGGATGGAGCCTCCACTTCTACTAGCCATAAACGTCTTAATCGGACTACTTCCAAAGGCAAACAAAAGGTTAATTCTCATCCCGCTATTAGCCCACGACCAAAGTTCGACACTCACCCTCAGGTAGGCCCCAACATCAGCACCGAGGTAACCCTTAGTCCCACAGTTCAGGATAATAATATTGCTATTCATATGAATTCCCATTCCGAACTGATTTGTGATACTAATGTTCTCAAGTCTCATGATATCGTAGTAGCAAATAATTGTCCTATGCAGGGCGGGTCGAATAATTCGGCAATGGAAGAAGGTGGACTGGAACCGGAATTATTACCTCCATCTGAGCCCCCCGATGAGGCTTCGGAGGCCTTAACTACAGATCTGCATGAGACGCAAGAGATGGACATCTCGGAGAGAGGCACCACGGGCACTCTCTCGAATACTGTGATTGTACACTCAGATGTACAGATGCCCGACCAACGCACACCTTTATGATGTCAATTCTCTTATGGAATTGTCAGGGAGCGGGGGGGATGAATTTTCGGGCAATATTACGTAATTATTTACGTATATATAAACCTGGTATTCTGGTTCTGTTCGAGCCTCGCATTAGCGGGAACCGGGCGAGCACAGTGATTAAGAAGTTAGGTTTTGATTTTTCTTTTCGGGTCGAAGCTGTCGATTTTTCAGGCGGAATTTGGATTCTTTGGAAAGATGGCATTGAGGTTTCGGTAGCCGTCGCGCATCAGAAATTCATCCATACAACGGTCAAGTATGGTGACCTTTCTTTTGATTTTACGCCTGTCTATGCCAGCCCTCAGCCGCAGTAGCAAAAAATCCTCTGGCGTCTTTTAGGTTGGATAGGTCAGTTTGCTTCTGGCCCCTGGTTGGTGGGGGGAGACTTCAATGCTAAGCTGGAGGCGTCTGATAAACGGGGGGGAGCTACGGTCCCTTGTATTGTGAGTCAGAATTTTAGGGACTGGGTTACTCAGTGCGGGGTCCATGATTTGGGCTTTCTAGGGTCGACTTTCACTTGGCGCCGGGGCACGGTGCAAGCCCGCTTGGACCGTTTGTTTGGTTCGACTTCCTCATTCAGTCACTCAACATTTACCCTTTTTGGGTTCCGACCATCGTCCTTTGCCTTTTCATTTAAACAAATTCCCCCCTCCGGAACTGAGTTCTTCTGGGTTTCGGTTCCAAAATGCCTGGTTAACTCATCCGGGTTTCAATGAGGTGGTGTCTGACCATTGGCTCCCTGCGGAGGCGACTTTCAGCAAATCCCTTATCACTTTCGGTCTCCGTCTCATGCGTTGGAATAAAGAAGTGTTTGGCAATATTTTCCATCGCAAAAAGCGGTTGCTTGCCCGATTGGATGGTATTCAGCGTGTGCTGCAGAATGCCCCGACGGCTGATCTCATTGAATTAGAAAAACAGTTCAGCACTGATCTTTTACAAGTGTTGAGCGAGGAAGAAATCTATTGGCATCAACGGGCCAAATGTGACTGGATTTCTAAGGGTGATCGTAACACCAGATTCTACCATACCGTCACTCTTACTAAAAGGAGGAAATTGCAAATTGATCGTCTTTTTGATGCAACGGGTTCTCCTGTGTCGGGTTCTGATCATCTTAGAGAGCTAGCGAGGAATTTTTTTCTTTCTTTATATACCCATGACACTGGGATGGTTTTCCCTTTGACTCTGTCTGGGGGCTTCCCTCCGCTTTCAGCCGACCAGCTTCACGATATTGATCGTCCCATCCATGAAACAGAAATCTGGAAGACTGTTTTTTCAATCAACCCAAACAAAGCCATGGGTGTTGATGGTTTCAATGCGCTTTTCTTTCAAAACCAATGGGAGACGGTCGGCCCCTCAGTGGTCGCTCTGATTCAAGATATTTTCCGTCGGGATCACTGGGATCAGGATTTCAGCCGAACAATCCTTGTCTTAATTCCTAAAATTCCTGCTCCTACCCGTATGACCCAGTTTAGGCCCATCAGTCTCTGTACTGTGCTTTATAAAGTGATTGCTAAACTTATTGTTAATCGTTTGAAACCTCACATGGATTCCCTTGTCCAGGAAAATCAATGTAGTTTCATTCCAGGCCGCCATATCACCGACAATATCATCATTGCGCAAGAAGTGATTCATTCCATGCGGAAGAAACAAGGTATGCGGGGATACCTTGCGCTAAAGGTTGACCTAGAGAAAGCCTATGATAGGTTGCGCTGGGATTTCATTCATAATACCTTAACTGATATTGGGTTACCTTGTAACTTCATCCGAGTCATTATGAAATGTGTGACGACCGTGTCCTTCCAACTAGCTTGGCAAGGAACTCTTTCTGATCCTTTTACGCCTTCCCGAGGCATTAGACAAGGGGATCCGCTCTCTCCCTATCTTTTTGTGCTTTG
>JAOTBA010000002.1:12046676-12070752 GCA_025629845.1 Erythroxylum squamatum
ATCGAAGCTTGGTCGGCGCGAAAAGCCGGGGACCAGCGTTGAATGGCCAGCACCTGGCCAAACAAAGTCCACGGCCCGCCGGTGAGAGCTTTCAGAAAATCAGCTTCCTCCTGGAACTTGACTAAGAAGAAATCGTTATCCAAGTCCACGATTTTAACTGGACCACGCGGCTTCCAGAGGCTGCGCAGGCGGGAGCTAAGGACCGAGTAGCTGATCCTTCGCCCCAGCAGTTTCAGAACCACCGTTTGCATCCACTGGTCATCGAGTTTCTGTTTCAGATTGGCCGAGAGGCACAAACTGCGCCCACGGTCCCCGACATCAGCCGAGATATCTCCCTCCTCCACCTCAACCGGTTCTTCGTCCTTCCAGTCGGAAGCTTCCGCAGCAACAGCCGCACTGGTGCCCCCGGTAACTGCCGCGCTGTACGACGGTGGGGGTGAAGGAGGGTCGTCGTCCCGTTTCCGGGTACGGCCCTTTTTTGCTAGTTGACCCTCGGAGATGAGGGAGTCCATTTTGCGGTGGGGATGACGAACCAGAAGCATCGCAGGCACGCAAAACAGAAGGAAGGGAACGAAACAAAATGCGCCAACTTAACTCTGACTTAGCAAGTCCTTTTGAGATTAATTCTATAATATAGATTTGTCTTTTGAAATTAATTGCGCCTTTGATCTTGCTTTCCCTCTTTATGTTAATAATATAGTAAAATTTACACTGTTTTTGTACAGTAGCACTTTATCCTTTTTCTAGTCATGTCTTTAAAGCAGCTATCAGATCAACCTGAAGCTCTTCCAAGGGACTATGGACCACAGAACCCAAAGGGCCACCTTCCTTCCTTCAGTGCATGAGACCTTATAAATGAATCTTTGTGACCATGTGATGTCAATTGACAAAGGCGCAAGTCCTCCAACGAAAGTGACAGATGTTTAATTTCCTCGGTCTTTGAGATTCTTTTGCATAGTGTAATAAAACATTTTCGTCTCTATACGATATAAACAAACAGTTGATGCATTCTTCCTTCAAGTTCAATCCCCATTTTGCCTTAAACCTACATGAATACAACGACCACATATATATCAACATTCACAAGAAAAGAGGCTGAGAGCTTTGGATTATCAAAATGTACGTCTCAAAGGTAATTGGTCTGATAGGGCTTTAGATTAGTGTAACAAATATTGACAAATCAAACTGAGGTGCACGCTGCTGTTGACAGATCAGACAGACGCGTATGGATCAGCATATAAATATACTGAACACGAGTTAGAACCCTTAAGAAGTCATACTGTCATTGATTATGTCAGATAGGATTAATAATTTCTCCGAAGAAACACCAGAAAAGAAGCATCAGTGGACTAAAGATTAATTAAGAAAGAATACAATTGCATATGCTACAAGTAGCAGTTGGCATTGACAACAAGAACACAAAACAGGAAAAGTGAGGGGCTGGTGGCCTTCAGATTTCTCAACCAAAGATCCTTTCTTGCTGCTGCTGGTGCCGCAGACACCGACCCCAACTTCAACCTTGATATCATGAGCTTCAGATGGACTCAAACATAGGCCTGGATTACCGCTTAAGTCCAAATTCCCACCAAGCCTCCTCATGAAACTTGTATCAAAAGGCACAACTCCACCCAACAAATTCCTGCTAAGATTCAGGTGATACATGTGAGACAGGCTGCCAAAGCCTGCTGGGATCTCTCCTGTCAATCTGTTGTTTTGAAGTGACAAAGTGCTTAAGTTGACTAGTTGCGAAAATGTAGGTGGTATAGTGCCTGAGTAACCTGAATTCGAGAGCCTGAGCTCTTGTAGTTTTACTAGCTTGCCAAATTCTACTGGTAATGGTACGTATATGGGATTGTCATCCATTATGAAGTACTGCAAATTTTGCAACTTTGCCAATCCTTTTGGAAACTTCCCACTTAAATTGTTGTTACTCAAAGCCATGAACGACAATAACTCCAGCTTTTGTACGCCATCAGGAATGGGGCCAGTCAATGAATTTGAACTCAGATCAAGTTTTCGAAGCGCACCCAGTTGGCCAATTGTGTCTGGAATGGGGCCAGTGAGTGAATTGTAGCTAAAGTCGAGCCCTTCAAGGATATTCAGATTGGCTAATTGAAGTGGTATGGTGCCAGTGAGCTTATTGTAGCTCAAATCAAGGTGAAGTAAAGAGGTCAAGCTAAAAATCTCAACTGGAATGTGCCCGGTGAGGCGATTCTGTGACAATGTGAGAACTTTTAAGGACTTGAGAAGGGAAATTTGAGGAGGGATTGGTCCAACAAGTGCAAGGTTTGATCTGAGACTAAGTTGCTGAAGTGAAGAGTGGGAGAGTCCTTTTCTGGAAACAGAGAGGACGGTTTTGGTGTGAGTGAAGCAGTGAAAAAAGAAAATAGACTCGAGATGAGGAAGATCAAAGATTTGAGATGGAAATGTGGCAGTATTCTTGCATGTTGGATTTGGGTGAGTACCAAAGTCAAGCCTGGAGACATGAAGATGATTATCCAGTCCCAGCTTGCACTCAATTCCAGGCCAGATAGAGCCAGACTCACATGGGTTGGAGTAGGAGACTCTCCAGGTTTGATCAGATGACATGGAGTCCATGATCTTGAAAAGGGTTTCAGCCTCAGATAAGGGCATTGAGTGGTTGGTGGATGATAATGCATTCTTGCTGTCGGATGGTGAGTGTGTGAGTTTGTTTGCATGGATGGAGGAGACAGAAGAGAAAGATAGGAGAAGCAAAAGAAGCAGACTGGGTGAGAGAGAAAGGGAGGAATTGGAGCACATTTTGGAGAAAGGAGAGAGAGAAGGCATGGTGAAGGCCCGATGCTGAGTACCACTTGTAGCAGCTGTGTATGAATGATAAGCTTCATTTGACGTCTGAGGAAGACAGAACTATGGGGGAAGAGAGAGAGATACGGTGACGTTGGGAAGGGACTTGATTGACATGATGTGTGGGATAGTGAATATCATATAAAGAAGTGGGTCATGACTCACAACTCTTTAAGACATTTGAGTGTGAATTTGAAACAAAAGATAAGAATCAACAAAATCAGTGATGTCAATTTTGCATGTTCGTTGGACTCACGGACTGAGGAAAGGGTTAGGGAAGAGTAGCTTGCTAAGCCTGAGTGGTCACTTTGATAGACACCACGCCAGTGCATGAAATTAAGGTAACTCAGTATCGTCATTAAAGGGCTAGAATGCCATAGCTCGTCAATTTTATATTACATTTGTCAGGTGTATATGTATTCCCTCTTCCCAATTGTTTTTGCTTACCAGAAGACAATACACTCAGAAAGTAAATGTAAAATATTATATTGTAATACATTTATGCCAATCAAATACGGCTTTGGAACTACAACCCCCATGCATAAAAAAGGTAACAGAAACCTGTCTACTCAATTTCAGCTGAAGAGTAATATATGAATGTAAAGTAATTCAATAACGTCAGACCTAACATAACCAAAAGTAATATTTTTTTCGTTTTATAATTATTAACCAAGCACTAAGGAAAAAAGGAAGAGGAAGTCGTTAGTGATGATACAATTACTGGTCACTGAGCTCGAGGGCGTGAATATAAGAGAACCACGAGTTGAGTAAATGTTCGAGGTCACTTTAAGGGCTCGCCTTTAAAATCGAAAATGTCTTTTACAAAGGGTATGTCTGAGTAGGCAGTGCCGGTAACCATCGTGCCAAAAACAGCCCGTCAGTTCCCTTGTTTCTCTTCACTAATTGATGGCTGTCAGCTGCAGGATGATCTGCCTCCTTTTTTTCTTTCTGCTCCATGTTAGAGCATAATATTCTACTAGGAAGTTGTTAGTAAAAACCAGAAATGGGAAAACAAATTCAATAAACCCCAAGGCAGTATGCTGAAAGAGCCGATGGTCCTAACTATCTTGGTCCTTCACGTAGCTAGGCTATGTTCAAATACTATAAATTTGCACGGCACTAGCCAAATATCAAATATCCTTAATTAAATACTTGCTCAAAAGAATTTGCATGTTCGACTTATCATGGAGAAAAAGGAAACATATGAGCTGATCTGGGTTCCATAAGACCTGGTTGGAGGAGGCAAATAATCTTGAAGCTACATGTCTTCTGCAAGTTGATACTAGGTTAAGAGTATAAACAAGGCAACAACTCATACATCAAAAGGCAGCTGCACAAATATGCCGATCACTTGATAGCAGCATCGTCATGCATTTATAATTATTAACAACCTCTCCGTTGTGTGTATACTGCAACAACTCATACTGGCAGTATACGATTAACAGAAAATAAGTGCGTGCCGGACAACAGTACGAGAATACTTCCTCGTGTGAGTTGTATGATTGTTGCATAATACCATGAAAATAGAGCTGTTGATAAGATAATCAGAATGCACAGCTATTCAGTCCTTGCCAGATTATCAAAGGAGATTTAACATGAGAGATGACTTCTGTGCCATAGAACATGACTTCAGTCTATTCCACTGACATCTCGTTGGGGCTCAAAATCAAATTAACTATCGTAACTGTTAGTTAAGAATTAGCTGAACTCTCAACTCTCTTCGACCACAACATTTTTACCAAACATACAAGAAGAAAAATCTACAAGTCACAACATGGTAGCTGTTAGTAAAGAATTAGCACTATTCACAACTCTTCTGAAAATGTTCATGTCATACAAACAGCTGTACCTAATCTAAATATCTAATAAAATAAAATGATTATATGAAAGCGAAAAAGGCCAAAACTTTGGCAGTAGAAACCACAATGCTAAAGAGAACTAGGGAAGACAGCAAACCTTGAGCATCAGATGCATTTAGGAAAAATTAAGATTCTTTTGCATTCCCTGGCACAACAAAACGAAAATTTCAGGTGACATAAAGTAAATACTTCCAGAATTTTTTTCCACAAATCAGGTTTGGCAGTAAAATGAAGAGAGTGGCAAAAACAAAATACTTAATCCAGTAGAAATAGAAATAGATGACAGTACCTTCTACAACCACATCAATTTGCTGTGCAACTGATAAAACAGTTTGCAAAGATTTCCCTTGAAAAGCTTCTACAGCTGTTTTAGCTGTTTGTGGACCACACTCACCAAAAGCGGGAGAAATCTTCAAATCATCTACCTCATGAGTTCTAAGGCTAAGCTTTGAGTCATCTAAATTTTGTACTGGGTGACTGGCCTCTGGTTTTCCACCTTCATGAGCTGCATGATGGGACTCCACCATTTCAAGGACAACAGAACATTCTGTTTTTTCACATTCACCAGCTGAATGGCATGTCTCTGGTTTTTCACTTTGACTAGCTGCATCATATGATCCTGTCTTTTCAATTTGATCAGTTGCATATTGTGAATGACTTGACCCAGTTGATTTGTTTTCCGCAGCTATATACAACAGATTCCCTTTTTCATCTTCATCATCTTCATGAAATGGCTGAGAATGATCAACTCGAATATCGGCATCATATGTTTGAGCAATCTCACCTTCAGGTGCTGCATAATACAACTGATTATCCTTGCAATCAGTGTTAGATGAAAGGATCAGATCATCCTTGATGGTTGCATTACAGAATTCAGAAAGCAATTCATCGCTATCTGCATCACATTGTACTGCACTGTCCTTCCATCTCCGCTTTTGGTTTGTCTTCCTTTTTTCTCTTTCTTTGCTCCGCACCCTCTTCCCCAAATTAGCATGTGGTTGATGAATTACTGGCTCATTAGATTCAACCTTACTGTGACACAACTGCATGTTACCAGACCCAGACCCAACAGCAGAAACATAACCCTCTGTTTCATCACCCTCTCCAATTGTTTGAAGTTGATTTAAAGCATCCCGATTATGTTTTTCATTAGTGTTCCTTCTAACACGCTCCTTTTCCCTGATTCTTTTTCCCTGACAAGTTTGTGACGAGGTTGACGGTAGGCATGCAATCTCAACTTGGTCCCCTAAACAATTATGGGCAATGGCCCTGATCCTTGATATTGACTCTATCTGTTGGCCATCCAACCCATTTATCAGGAATGTATCAGCTATATGTGCTATATCTCTTAACCCAGCATTCTACAATTTGTTATCAAGGAAAAAAAGAAAAACTGATTGTTAGTTATTATTGCAAGTATACATCAATTGACTAAGCAGAGATTTACCATTCTCTTCTTTTTGGTTCTGAACTTTATTGTTCTCTGGATGTGAGGCAAGGGGGACACTGGCCTTCCCACAAACTTACGTGTGATTCTCAAATACCAGTACATGTATTCACTTTCATCAACACCATTACCACCCTGGAGAATATGAAGCCTACGAGCAGACCATTCATTAAGCTCTGATACCATCTTTTCAGACAAATCAATACCACTGTCAACTCCACGACTCTTTCTCTCCCATTGTTGCACATCTTCTGGGATTCCTTGAAGCATATTTTGTTGACGTAGGCAACGATCTGGAAGGTGTCTTTCTGCCTTGTCAAAGCAGATTAACATCGTCTGTGACCTGCCCAAAATCAGGCTATTTCTTACACTTTCTGGTAATAATGTACTATTCAAATTCTGATAAGGAAGCCACTCCACCTATAAGGAAAATCGTGTTAGCACAAAAACCAACAATCAGATGTGTCATACATTATACTTCCATACAGAAAGAAATCAAATTGAACATGTTTTGAACTCACATCATACGGCTCTAGCAAGTCCAATGCCTTGCGATAAAAAATTAAGTCCCGTTTCACTGTTGAAGCACTCTGTTTCCCCTTCCACTTAAGTACAAACGGAAAACAGTCATGGAGTGGCTCTTGATAAAACTTTGGTCGACCAATATTAAGGTGAAAATAACTCCAGCACTGCAAAGGAAAATGAATGATGAGCCTCATCACGGTAACTCTTCATACAGGAAGCTAGCAGTGTCATGTTTGACAATTCAATCATTCCAACACAACCCGAAAACAAGGAAAGAAAAGAAAACTCAGATATAGCTTACCTGTAATAAAGTCAAGCAACCGCTAATGGTACTCTGGGATTTAAGAGATGCTTTCCCTAGTGATCTATACAAAAAGGCCAATGCTGCTGCACCCCATGCATACTTTCCAGCTTTCTCGAAATCCTCAAACAGAGGTAGGTACATAACAGGGACCTTGTTCCCAGTAGTAGTTGAAAATATTGTACTTCCTACAAGGTAGAGAAGGTAAGCACGTGTGTAATGCTCAACCTTTTCTAATGGTGCATCTTCAGGACACTGGGAAAAGTACTCCTTCAGCCAGCTGAGTTTTACCATGCCACCGCTCTTGTACCCAGCCTCTGGTACTCTTCCTAGATATCTTTCACAAACTGATTTGCATGAAGTATATGTAATGCCCAGAACAGGTAAACCATCAATCGGCAAACCAAGTAGCAACGCAACATCTTTGAGGGTTATGGTCAGTTCTCCAACCGTCAAATGAAAGGTATTTGTTTCTTTCCTCCACCTCTCAACAAGTGCAGAAATGAGTGGATTGTCCAGACTGATGGAAGGAAGCAGTCTTAGATAACCAAACCCTGCCTTCTCCACCAATTCAATCTGCTTTTGTGTGAGCCTCCATTCCCCAAGCTTTGAAGTGTGTTCATGGCATCTAAGCACACCACGCTCCTAAAACACAATGTAATGGGCATGAATGATCAGTCAGCAAGGTACTGAGGTCTGGAAGTTACTTTGATGGTAAAATTTAATTTAATTTACCTGCCCCTCCCAAATAGCCGAGGAGACATGGTTATCTTGATCGTAGAGTACAGAAGGATCAATGGGGCCAGGATTGGTTGCATTAGTATCCATTAAAGGAAGAACACCATTGGTTGGTCCACAGCAGGCTTCAGAAATCTCCATTTGAAATGCTGCTAAACCAAGCCTAACCTAACACAATCCATCCAAGCAATAAAGAAATTATAAGCTCTCATTAACACAAAGAAACATCATTGTAACGCACTATATATATATATAATTTAAAGAAATCTTTCTCTCGAAAACTTCAAAGCACAATGACTGACACCTATGTAATTGTTCGGCATTGGCATCGGATCAAAGAAACAAGCAAAGGCATAGTTAATTTTTTTTTTTTGAGATTTTCATTGAAGGGCACTCGCGTTTGTGCTATGTAATCATAACAACTGCAAGGAACAAAGCCAG
The DNA here is from genome assembly GCA_025629845.1 of Erythroxylum squamatum. Classification (NCBI taxonomy): domain Eukaryota; kingdom Viridiplantae; phylum Streptophyta; class Magnoliopsida; order Malpighiales; family Erythroxylaceae; genus Erythroxylum; species Erythroxylum squamatum. The sequence continues at coordinate 12,054,814 of JAOTBA010000002.1, forward strand.
GACCCGCATTTAACAAGCTTGCTTTTGAACCCAGAGATAAAACCTAAATCGCAAGAAACAATTTTCAACATCTCAACACATTCTGCTCAATTATTTAGAACGAAACAAAAGAGGCGAATTAGATTGATATATTAATTTGAAAAAAGGAAGAGAGGTTAGTCAGCATTGATAAGTGGTGGTGTTGACGACGACAAAAGCATAAAAATAAAATTCATGAATTTAAAGGAAATAAAATAAAAAGAGAAGACACTGGTACTGCTAAGCTTGCTTGTAAAAACGACGACTCGCACTCGCACAAACCCAATTTCATCGATTTGGCTGAATTGAATTCGAAGTCACTCTCACTGGCCACTGCCCGTCTCTCTCTCTCAAAACGACTATGTCGTTGCCTCTTCCGACTCGAGTCGACGCCCCTGTATTTTTTTTTTCACTTCAGTAATCTTTATCTAATGCCCAGCCCTCGGCAAGGAGTAAGTGTAACCATCAATCATATTGTTGAGCTGGGTCGTTTTATTTTTATTTCATATCCACTTCACTTATTCCATGCCACATGCTACTCCATATTATATTACTTTTTTGTTAGTTTTTTATGCAGCCCAAGTGAGAAATTTATTTTCATGGTTGAACTGCATTCTGATTCTGCTTTTACTCTTTTTTCTCATTATATATCATTGGACAACAGCAAATAGATATTATTTTCAATTTTTTACTAAACATTTACCCCAAAACGAATCCCTTCATTTGTTTATTTCCAAAATGAACATGCCTGATACGAAATTAGATGGAATCTAGGATTAGGAGCTATGCATGAGAAAGATTAATAAAGACCAAAACGTTTGAAACAACAAGAAGATGGTACTTAAATAAGCCCGTAGAAAAGGTTTTTGTACATTTTACAACGGCACCAGCGTGCCACTCCCTCTTTAACCTGGGACTATAGCGGATAAAATGACGGGAGATGCTATCAAATGGTAAAAAGCTGAGCAGAAGTTAAAAAACAAAATATCACAACTTCAGGAAGCTGAATGATCTAAACATGAACCAACTCGTCTCCGTTGCCTTGCAAAGCAGTAGTCTGTGAAGAATGATATAAGCTTAGCCTGGCCCTTCCACTTAGGTGTATAAACTACGAAAACATCCGAAGGAAGTTGTTTGCATATGCCATTGGCTTCACATCGGGGTGAGGCTGCAAGTTCAAAGAAATCAATATTCAACATCCACAACATAAAAACCTACCTCTATGATAATAACTATATATATTAAAACAAAGCAACTGACCACTGCGGAAAACGTAACAATATTTGGCTTCAAATCAGGGGCTTCAAATCGCATAAAAGCACCCTTATTGCCCATCTGCATAATTCAACAAACAAGCAGTTCTCAACAAACCATGCATCGTTACCAAAGGTGTATCCAAATCACTGAGAGAAATAGACAATGATGTAATTTACACTCTTCTAGATAAGATACTCAAGTAATAACAACAACAAAAAACTTAGTTAAGGAGAAGTTATGACAGAGACTGGACAATTTTGTATCTGAATAAAAGAATTTGCCAGTCTCTTCCCCCATATATTGTACAACTCGAAGACACCACAATTCTGCGACTATTACAATGTGCTGGTATCACAAAGAAGTTATAGAGGTTGACAATGGCAATGAGCATTAGACAGATGATATGAGTAAACTTATTAACTAATGAATCATACAATCTGAACATATAGAGAGACATAGCAAGTTCTTTGCCAGGTCTTGCTTTTGAGGGTGCCTATCCCATTAATACACACAGTCTTTTTGACCTAATTTCCCGAGCAGTCACACAGTCTTATTGACCTTATTTACCAAGCAATCTGCTAACAATCATTCATCTGCATCAAAGTTTCCAGAAATATTGAGGAAAAAAGTTGGGTTCAAGAGTTGGATGAGAGCGGGAGATGAACATTGTGTATGGAGATGATCAATTAAAAGCGTGAGAAAATCAGTTATTACACAATGGAAAAAGTTGATGACCTGAAGTCACACAAAACCAAAAGCTTAGTTCAGAAAAGAGTATAACTTACCCGTTAAAAATTTTCTGCATCTAACTCGCTCTTATAACTTAATCAAGTTCAAAGAAGAAAAGAACAAAGGAAATTGCAATGCAGATCTCTACCTAACAAATTTAGCAGTACTTAGTAAGTTACCTGATCACAATAATTTGGTGCAGAAAACACAGTTATAAGTTTTCCGTCATGCTCAATTTCATAGCCTTCATCCTTTACCTCATGAGATCGCACAACTAACTCTGTCAATTGACAAATGTATCAGAACCAAGTGGAGCACAAAAAAGTCACCTTAAAAATATTTTCCTGCCTATCTTATCAGACAAATGTACCTAGATTATTTTCTTGTAAGAACTTCTTTGTCACATCTCCTCCAAATGAGAGGCCTACACCTCGCTTGCTAGGACCCCTTCCGGGTAAAGGTTGTGGATCACTCCAGAGCAATTCACACATTAACCCTGATAATAGGTGAATGAACATGAGAAATAATGTATACATATTCCAGATAACTAACTATTGCATGTTACGATTGATAATTAAATTCCATACTGCAACATTGTCTACATAAAACACATTTGTATACTTATGCTCAACCTGACATGGCTAAATCAACAGCCATAATACAACTGAATACGACATTTTATACAGGTTGAAATTCAAAAAACAAAAAAAGAGAGGGAGAAAAAAGAAGATATAGAAGGAATAATAATTTTATCTTGAAGCTAACATTCATGGCTTAGTTAAAATAACTGTAGTATCTGAGGAAACATCATAGGTTATTTTTAACTGTCAACTTAAGCCAAGTGAATTAAAGAAGAATATCATAATACAAAACAGTTCTCTCATCAATTACACAGAGTTATTGCAACCAAGAAACAGGAAAATAGATTGTGCAATTCTTTGAACATATACAGAATAAAATTGATTTAGATATTAAGTCACTGATATCCACAGAAGGTTTATGTTTGTACTCCTATATTAATTTGTAGCTCACATCAACCATCCTACTCTCCAGACTTCAAGAACCAACCTCAATCCAACCACCCTTCCACCTCACCGAACCAGGGCCCATGACATGTCTAAATAATTAGAAAGCAGCAGTAACGGCTAAAGAATAAATGAGAACAAATGGTTTGTTGTCGAATTCAACCTTTGGATCAATAACGTGAAGTTCTACCAAAGAGAGGAAAAAGAAAAGGAAAAGGAAAGATGGCATGCAAATTACCTTCCTCTGGGGGTTCTCGGAAGCGATCAATGGCTTTGATGTCTTCTAGCTTCACACCATCAACACTAAAAAGACCTCCATGAACAACAAATATCTTCCTATTCAGGACATGTGCCAAAGGTAAGCAACAGAAGACTTCTGCAAAGAGTTCCACAAATGTCTCGCTCAACTTGGATCTGACCTCACCCTCAAAACCATATATCTTGTTCATGCTCTTGCTTTCATGGTTTCCTCTGGAAAGGTATATAGCTGAAAATTTTACAAATGAGTAAATGCATCTTGTGATGTTTCAAAATTATTCACAAGAAAGGCCAGAGTGAAACAAGCAGCATAAAGAACATGTTGCTCTGAACATGAAGAAAGGAACCGAATTATTTTTCTTCAGAGAAATCCGCAAACAAAGAGGATTCACCTGTTGGACACATGCACTTAAATGCAAACAATGTGAGGATGACCTCCAAAGAAAATGATCCCCTATCAACAAAGTCACCATTGAACAGGTACGGGTTCTCTTCTGATGGAAGCCCATTAAGCTCAAAAATATTTAGCAGGTCATAGAACTGCAACAATGGTACAACAAAACGAAACATCTTCAATAAAATATTACAAAAGAACACTCATGAACCTAGAGTAGATGACATCATCTCATGCAACTAACAACAACTCAATATTATACTTCCTGAGAAGTAGAATATGCAGATAGAATGTGAAGAGGACAAAGGAATAAGAAACTGCTCCTTCAATAGCATACAACTGATCAAGCATAACAGTGAAAGTATACGTTCAGCTAGCCTATAATATTTGCTCATAACAACAAAAATGTAGATGGTTTCAATCATTATGGTTGAAACCATAGAAATTAAACATAAGGAAAATTAACCTTGTGGTGCAGGACAACTTGGGACAGAATTCTCAGGCAGATGCAGCAATGTAAACGTATATTGAGATTACAAGTTAAAAAAATGCGGAATAGCAGTTTTATGGCAGTTAGGCTCATAGTTATACACAAATTACTCAGACGGTAACCATGAACAATGTAACCAGGTTATTCACAAAACAACTCCATCCATGAGCTATATTCTGAAAGTACACAATACTCCTTTGCATCAAAGAGAGTACTATAACAAGGAAGTATCATCTAGTGCATAGTAAAGACTTCTGGTTCTTTCAAATTGCACTGGCAATATAATTACCTGACCATGTACATCACCACAAACAGTGAAATGTTTGCCATCAGGGATATTTATATCAACAAGAGAAGGCAGCGCTTGCAACATCTCTCTAGTTTGTAAGACGATTTGGAATGCATATCTACAACATTTTCGAGAAGTGTTCAAAATGGAATCTTTAAGCATTGTAGAATAAATAAATTCATGATTAATCCCTGGAAGCCGTACCGTTTGTGTAAACACTTCTGATTCTTGAAGTCATCCATCATTCTTTTCACAAAATCCAAGGTAACATTATCGCCCTCAATCCTTGCACCAGAGTATTGTGGCTCCACATCTGAAATGACAACAGATTTGTGTTCGTCATAAATAGACAAGAAGAAGCTTTTACTCATCCAGTCCGACAATCATCCAAGCAACAAAAGGGAAGAAACAGAGAGTTGGATGCAAGAATGCCACTCCTGGATGATAAGGCTCGGACCACAATACAAAGGCACAGACCTCAATTTTCCAATAGCTCTTATGAGACATTATCCATAACAAGAGGGGGGGGATCCTAGAAGCTTTTATTTCCCTATCAATCTATACATCTTTTTATTTTGTAGCTGTATTATTTCCTGAGTTGCATTATACTGTAGACTACTTACATGTACATGGAGCTGTCAGAAACTTCAATGGAGTACAAAGTTGACTTCAAGGAAAAAAAAAGTATTTCCCTACTTTCCTAGTCAATTCCGATTAGTCAATAAAAATATATATATTTTTCCCTTCTTGTTCTTTTTCAACAATTTACTCTAGGAATTGAGTAGGAGATAAAAAGCCCTCCTATTGTGTTCCCTTAAGACTAACAGAAATTTAGGACAAAATATCTTTAACCCTATCCATACAAGAGTTGAACTCTGTAGGTCTAAGCTTCTCCATCAACCAAGCTTGATATAGCCCAAAAAATCTGACAAATCTGAAATAAATGCACTTGTTCCCACAGCTCTTAGGTCCAAGAGTGCAGAATACCTTCTGCATGAAAAAGTTAACATCAAAAGTCTTTTTCCACATTTTCAAGGTTAGATTAGTAAGAAATTCTTCCCAACCAGTCTACTTTAAAGCTGAAGGATCCTTACAGGGTGCACCTGTTGATCAAACAGACGTGCAATATTGCTTTTTTTTCCCCCACAAAGAAACAATGACTAAACTAAAATATAAGACCCTTTGAAATATCAACTTATGGCATTCTATTTTCAGTCCCTTTCATGGAACTCGGTCTCTTCTCTATGAGCTTCAGTATAAAAATTCAGTGGTAAAACCGTGCAAAGAAAATCATGAACTGTGAAGTACTTAATATTATAAAATGGTGCTTGGTACTACCCACACACACAAAATTTCAAAGTTACTTCCTTATTGCACTCCTATCCTTTGACATCACACTAAAAACGTCAATCAGTTGTTTGTAACATGATAATCCATTTCTAGGACCCAAAGGTTTAGGAAACCTTTTGAAAAGGGAGAAGCAAACGAAGAATTCACAAAAATTTTATAAGCAAATTATCCATTATGGAATTAGAAATTATTCAAACAGGTTGCAACTGTAGTATTTATTAACCATGAACCCAAACCTAGATTAAGTACTTGTCTCTTGTTAAAGAAACCAGTCAAACCACTACCCCTGCAGCAAACCCACCAATATCCACCTAGGACTGCCAGTATCACCATCAGTACTACCACCACCACTGGAACTCTTGCTATTCCCACCAACATCATTGCAGCGGCCACAACTGCTACTGCTACTGGTGCTATGATCATTTGGGTGGGCACAGATGATGAACTGGGGCCAGTGCCTATGATGAGATATATAGTGAACATAATGAAATTAAATTTAGTAGGAGATACAAAAACAACATAATCAGAAAATTCATGCTGTTCAAGCTTAGAGAGCAAATTAAGTTGATAAAGCTAATACCTAAAGGTCTCATTTCACCAAATAAAAACATAAAAGACCTGGTCCAACTTACTAAACTAGCTGATGGTAAATCCCACTAACTAAGAAGTAAAATCAAAATCTTTTGAGGAATTGCATGCCATATAATGTAAAAAACTTTTCAAAATTCCAAGTTCCTCGTTTGAGTAATAGAGATACTTCATACCACTAACCCAATAACTCACCTATTCCCAAAAAGTAGTCAACCCAACTCTACTGTGTCACAAATGGATTAGCGCAAATCACAAGTACAATGGGGATGTGTCGAGAATGCATACATCTATCTCCCTCCATACTGCCTTCAAGTTTAATTCACTTGCAAGGCCCATTATACATTGCCAGCAGAAACAAGAGTTGGCCACTAATACTGGCAAATCCATAATTCCCATTTTAATAGATTAGATTAGTCATTTGCTAACAAAATTTGGGCATGATCTTGAACATCTCTTACAAGAGCTTAGCTTCACCAAGTTAATTCTTATATATTATCCCTCTTCTCAAAGGCCAGGAAAGTATAGTCACTTTTGAAAGAATCAAAATACTCAAACAGTATGCCCATTTTGTAACTCCAACCTTACTTGCTCTATTCAAATCAGGAAAATCTTTGTCCATAGCATCATTATTGCTGTTTCACATTCAAAGTAAACACAATATGTTTCACAGGAAATTTTTGAAAAAAAAAATGTTTCACAGGATTGCAAGTTAATTTCAAGCCTGCTACACTCAAAAATGACAGTTGTAGATGATGATGGTGACTCTAATAATGATAGCGGTGTAATGGGGATGGAATGAAGGAAAACTCTACACAAGCAGAAATAAAAAATGATGGCTAGTTATGGGGCTACTGGCTAGTAATCAATTAAATATCTGACCTGTAGTGCACATGAATTAAATCCAGTTTTCACCTTTTTTTTTTTTGGGAAAATCATTGATAAGAGGTCAGCACACTGCGAGATGATTTATGAAAAGCATTTTTGAAGAAGGAAAATGTCCAACAGCTACTTTCAAGTTTTTATTCAAAATCAAAGTAGGGTTCATAATTCTCAGAAACCCTCTCTATCAACTCGATTGGCAAGAAGTTTCAACTCAAAATGTCACAAAGAAATCCCGTCTGAACAGTCTATATGTCAAAGTCTCAAAGAAGATAAGAATAAATCAGCCCTCAATAGCATTTCTATCCCAGAGAACCACATGAACTGACAAAACCTCAATTTACCAAACTTTCCAAAGAAAGAGAAAACAAGGTCTACTTTTATTAGCAAGCCAAAATCAGATCATAATTTCTGCTCTAGATGTTGAACATTTCAACTTGACACTCTCAACTAAGGCACAAATAACTCTCCCAGAATGAGAATTATCAAAAGAAAAAAGGGAAAAAACCAAGTTCAAAAAAGATCAGTACCTATAGAGCGAAAATCAATAGAATCAGCTATTGAGCGTCTTTCAGACTCGGGTACAGAAATCGCTTCTTCAAACTTAAGCTTCATAACAGCCTTTTCGCATTCCTTTAGTTTCTTGGCAGCATCAGGATCATTTGGACAGAGTTTCTTCACCTAAATTTAATATATTTCAATGAGCACCATGTATCAGGATTGCATGAAGAAACAACATTTCATCAGGCATTTCCTCAACTCTCACAAAAAAAAAATCTTATTAAGTACCAGGAAAGCCAAAGACAAGATGTGAAAATGGAAAAGAATCTAAAAAGAGCCATCAAAAGTCTTTCAAGTTCCTTAAAAATGATAAGCTCCCCCATGTCAGAAATACAATATGCCCCCTTGTACACCTAAGAATCCTTTATAGCAAACCTTCGAGTGCATTCCTTGTTAATGCCCTAACTTCAAATATCCTTCCTCCAGTTAAAAATCCTCAGCAACTCCACATTCTGCTAAGTAGCAACTTTTCTAGTTTTCTTTTCTTTTTTTTCATTTATGAAATTTCGAAAGATAATGATGCCTCTCAGGGGTTTGGGATATGTTTTCATCTCATGAGTAGATAGAGTTGCTACACACTGTTGGATGGAGTTATTTTTCATAAAAGTCCAAATGGTTTTTCCAATCAGGAATACCCGCCAGATTTCCTTGTCTTAAAGGAGGGGGGTGCATGGAAGCCAATATCACAAAAACAGATTTAAAAAAAAAAAAGAAAGAGTGAAAGATATACCTGTTGGAAATTCTTCAGTGCTTCTTTAAACTTTCCCATTGCAAGATAAGCAGCACCTCGCCTATAATAACCCTGTAAATTGTACAATCATCAAATCAAATGTGTTGACATTCTAATCCTCGTATACCACAACATACTCATCATAGAATCCTTGCCTTAGAGTACTTTGGATCGACTTCAATAGCCTTTGAAGCATCCTGTATTGCACTTCCATACTCCTCCAGTTTAGTGTGGGCAAATGCACGATTAGCCCAGTAGACGGCATTGTGTTCATTTATTTCAATTGCTTGTGAATATAGATCAATAGCCTGAGCATACTTGTGAGCTGGAAGTGAACTGACAGTAATTAGCAAGATTGAACAGCATGCATAAATCAATTGTGTATTAGAATTTGAACGCCAACCACACTACTCTTGTGAATTAAGCACCTTTAGACTGCTTAACACACTATTGTTTCCACTGAGATGAAAACATTACAAAGTAATTCACTGAGATTCAAGATTTTGAAGAACACATCAGAAACAATTGCATAAGCATGGATTATTACCCTTAAATGCTTCATTAGCCAGAACTTTGATTTCTTCAGCTCGTGATACGGAAGAATTTTCAATTTCCATATCGGGCATAACCGTACTTGTCTATCTGAATTTGGGTTGAATATTAGTGAATAGAGAATTTCATATACACGCTATTTCCTTCTATTATGCTTCAGATCTGTGGTTAAAGAACACAAAAATAGAATTAATCAATTTAAAAAAATTAAACAAACGAGAACTCTCAATTAGCAATGAAGTTCATCAGAATGTCAATCTCCACATGCCAGTCGATTACCACAGAGAGAAAGAGGGGCAGTGAAGAAATTCTGCAGTAACTGGTACATATATCTGAACCTAAGAAATTAGCCAACCCAATGGAACACTTAGCAGATGACTACAAAGGACTGATGGATTTTCATCTTATGTAATTCCCAACCTAACACAAGACTTCACTGGGGTCTAAGAAAAGGACAAAATGGCTATTCTTATAAGCTTAAAGTTATGAACGAACCAGTATTTTCCGAGAATTAGACTGCAAGTCGTTGCTTTAAGATTTTGTTACCCTGGTGGCAACTACTTAATAACTTAGAAGCAACTAGATAAACCCAAATACAGAAAACAGAAGACAATCCAAGGTGTTAGTAGAAACATAAGTAATATAAGTTTTGTTCTTCGCAAGCAGTGGATAAAACAGTATCATCAGTTTACACTTTACATGCTCAGTACTGGTTTATTAACTAGAGTTGTTTTCGAAACTCATCTACATAAAGAACTCCAAATCTAGACTCGGTTAGTGATTGAAATAGTGAACTTTCCAACTCCCTTTGACATCTACCCAAGTCAGACCTTACAGTTTGCAACTATTGATCAATCAAACAACAACAAATCCAAAATAATGAAGCTCTAAGTCTGATAAGTAATAACCATGAATCCCTTTTTAAGTTCTTATATCACGCTTTGACACACCCAAGCGGAAAAGCGTAACAAAGTAGATGGTGATAAATGCAAAGACAATAGGGGAAGCAGTCGACAATGTTGACAAATGCATCAATCAGAACAACTTCTTAAAAAAAAAAACAAGCTGATGGATCTACGAGAAGAAAAGAGAGGGAGGTAGAGTAGCGATGTCTGTAGTAGCAGCAGTACCTGAAGAAACAGAAAGGAATCTGCAAGTATCAGCTCAGTGGCACTTGTAGAGAGAGAAACCCTAGACCGACCTAATTTTTCTCAACCGTCTGTTACTTCTTATTAATTTTGGCTATATAGGATTTATGACAAATGGCTTTCATGTAGAAAAGTGTAGACACTAAGTACGAGTGATGCATGTGTAATGCCTCGGTAGACAATAGGCAACTGCCAACTACTAGATACTAATACAATCGTCTGGTAATTTCAATTCGGGATGGTCCAAGTAAAGTCAGCTCGCGCTATCCTTCTAATTGAAAGAGAGTGATGAGAGAGATTGATAGTTGAACTCATTATTTAATTATTAATTTATTAAATAATTTATTTAAAATATATAATTTTATTCATATAAAAAGAACATTAATCAAGTAACACATTAAAATATATTAGTGGAAGATTGACTATTTAAATATACTAAATAAATTATCATAAATTATACATTTTAAATAGATTATTTATTAATCCAATATTTTCAAAATTAAATAATCAGTTCAACTCAAATAAAAACTTTAAAAAGTATACAAATTACTTTAAATATATAATAGTTAGTATATTAAATAGTTTGATTTACGCTTTAAAATCTTTATAAATATTTTAAATTTTATTATACTTTATTAATTGTAAACATTTTGATATTTATTTTATGATGAAATTAACAAGTGATTTAGTTCGAAATATATCACAAAATATGTTTAAAAAAAGTTGATAAAGAAAGATTAATAAAAGATGCGTGATTATCTCCATTTAACAAACCACATTTTTTCTAAAAATATTAAATATTTTTTAATAATGAGTCGAACACAAAGGAACGTATTGAAAATAAGATTAAGAAAGAATATATTTACTTTTAGTTATAGATTATATCCGATGTAAGTATATTTTAAATAATTTTTTTCTTTTTGATCAATTTGAATATATAATTTTTTGAAAATCAAAGAATTATATTAAAATAGGGAAAACTTTACAATACAAAGTAACAACTAGGACTTACAAGGAATTGCACTAACAGAAAAGAAACAATCAAAGATACGCCAAGCCAAGGTTAATAAGCACTAAAATTTGGACTATATCTACAACGTATGCTTCATAAGTGTACTAACCTGATTTCCTTTCGCTGAGGAGTGAAAGCATGAATTAAAGATTCTAATTTATAACTAATTCAATAAAAAAATTTAAGCTAGCTTCTCTTGTTAGGACAAGTTCACAAATTTTGTTGAAATTCCTAACCCCAACTATTTGAGAGCCTACAAAAATTATAACATTTCTCTCCACTATATCGATTAAATTGTGCTACATTCAATAGCAAACAGATTGTAGTTATCCTTAGAAAGGTGACAAGGGGATGAAGTATAATGAATAATTTCAAGCCAATCATCCACAAAGCAAAAATGATTTCACCTTGTCTATATATCTCTTCATAGGCTACTAGAGAAGGGCAAGTAAAGAAGAGATGATAAGGGCAAGTAAAGAAGAGATGATTAGTGGACACGGGGGCTCTTTGACAAAGCTTACAAATAGGTTAGGGAGAGGATGAAGTCTTTTAAGCCTATCTAGAGTGTCTAGACTGTTTCTAATCGCCAGCCATAGAATGAATGAAGTTTTAGGGGAAAGGTATTTGTTCGATACTAATTTGAACTAGGTCACCCTCGATGCATAATCTATAAGCAGGTTCTTGTATGATCTGTTAGTGACCAGAGGAACTTGCTAGCCAAATAGCTCTAACTTCGAGATCTTCGTTAGGAAGGCAGTCAGGGAAACGCCTTTTAAAGATTAGGGCTTCTCTATTATTGCAAGACCATTCCCCATCTTTGATTAACAATTTGGCTTTGGCATTTTCAGTAAAATGGAATATGATGTTTTGAAACTTGGGGAGGAGATAAAGTAGACCTACAAAGCTCTAATTATCATATTAGATACATGTGCCATTTTCATTTCCGACTTTAATTTTGATAGAAGTTTAAAGTCTGTTCCAAGGATTCCGTAGCTGATCTATAGTCCATGAGTTGTCCTCCATCAGTCTTATAGCCCAAAATTTTTTTCCTTCAAGATGGTGGCTATTAAATCCATCTTGTTAATAGATATTCCTTATTAATGAGGATTCTCTACATCCTTTTAGAAAGAATCACCCTGTTCACAATTATAATAAGCTAGATACCGAACCCCTCGCCCCCCCTTCCTCTTTTATTAGCAAACAAATAGTGTTCTAAGCCACTTTAACTTGTGAATGATAACCTTTCCCTAAATAAAGGAATTTCCTCAATATTTTCTTTAAGGCCTTGTAGATCTTTCTTGGAAGCATGAGATGGAAGGTCTAATAGATGTAGAGATAGCTTAAAATAGAGACGATTAGTTGTAATCTTCATGTATATGTCAAATGTTTATTACACTAATTCCCTATCATTCTCTTCCATATCAAATAAAGGTTGGCAAACTTGGTAAGAGGTTTTCCTTATTGTTATAGGAATCTATAGATAAGAAGAAGGGGGTTTGATGTTTAAAAATGACAATGTAGCCAAAGTATTTGTTGAATTTAAGTCATCTTTGGAAAACATAACAAAACTCTTCTCCATATTGATGCATAAACCTTATAGCTTGTTAAAGGAATCCAAAGATCTTAGTAAGCAGGATATTGAGTTTGCATTTTCTCTACAACATAAAAGAAGATCATCTATAAATGTTAGCTTTAAGATGTTCAACTAATCATATTTCTTATGGAATATGAAGCCCCTTTCTAATATGATGTTTCTTTCTATTAGTCTTGAAAGCACTTCAATAGCCAAGAAGAATAGGTAAGGGGTGTCTTACTCCTTTAGCTCCCTTAATCAATTTAGTAGCTTCCCTTTAGCTCCCTTAATCAGTTTTGATGCATTAAGCTATCTAGGATATTAATTAGTAGTGAAATCCAAATGCTTCTGGAGCATTTAGAATCAAATTCCAATTTAGTGTGCTAAAAGCGTTATGTATATCAATTTTCATAGCTTAATTCTTGCTTGAGCCTTCTAAGTGATATTTTCCTAAATATTTAAGCAAATGTTATCTTCAAAGCTCCTACCATTTATAAAGACAATATATGATTGATTAGAAAGGGCAGAACTGATTTAAGCCTTAATGTTAAAACCTTGGCAATGATCATTTAAAATGTGTTTTAGCAAGCTATAGGCCTAAATTCTTGCATATAGAAGAGGTTGATGGCTTTAGGGATAAGGTAAAGGTGATTTTTGTTTCAAAGCTTTCAACATCTTAGAGCTTGAGAAGAATTCCAATATTACTTTTCCTATTTGATGCTTTATTTGGCTATAAGTTTCATGAAAAATAAACACTAAGCCCATTAGGGCAATTTTGTTGTTGGGGTTTAAGTTGAATACACCCTTTCTATTTCCTCCATTGTAAAGGGTTATGTAAGGAATTGGGATCATTATTTTGTAAGTGAATTAGGAATGGACTCCTTTAAGGATAAATCTAGAGGTTGTCTTTAAGTTAGGGTATGTAGAGTCCTCTAAAAGTAGACTTTGATAAGAAACATTAATTCTTTTTAGCCTATTATCAAGAAATCTTATTTATGTTCCTTCTCGTAAGCAATAAAGAGTGAAAGAACTTGGTATTGTCATCCTCATCTTTGAATTAAGTAACTATGGACTCTTACTTAATTTAAGAGACTTAAATTTTTAAAGCTTTAATGTAATCCTTCTAAGATATCCTCTCTACTGCCTCTTTAATCACACTTGAGGAATCATCACAAAAGCATTTTGGGAAACTCAAAGGAGATCTCTGATCTTTTTATGACTAAAAGCTGAGCTAGAAATTGTTTGAGAGTTGAGTAATTTAGTCTCCTTTTTAACATTCATAAGCTTTTTGTAAAGCTTATGAGATTCATAACCTCCAATCTCAATATTCACACCCCTATCCATTACTTACTGGAACCCTTATATATCAAACATAAGATTGAAAAATCTAAAAGAGGGCTCATAGTTGGATTGAGCATCAAATTATGAACTTCTATAAGAAAGTGGTTTGATCCTAAGTAGTTGATGCAACTCACCAAGGCAATGGAGACTTGAGGATGTCAATGGGTCCAATTACAAGGTCACACTCCAACAAGATCAAGGCACAATTTCAAATTTATGCATAAGCTTTTGTTTCATAAGAACTTCAAGAAGTTTCATTGATCAAGCTTGGGGAAGAGCTTAGGGAGACGCCTAAGTGTGTGCGCACATTGGAGGCATCAAACCAAGAGGGCTAATACTTAGCCAATTTTCACAAGCATAAGTCTAATCAATGGGCTTGGGCTTATTTTATCTTGTAAAGGGCGTGTGGACTTCTTTTGGGCTTTGTCATGGGCTGATTTGTGTTAAGTGTGCATGTGCTTCATTAAAAAAGTCATGTGCATATTTTATTTTAAGGAACCAAGCGTGAGGGTCTAGTTTAAAAACTCAATCCGCCCCTCTTAAGTTAGCTTTCTATTTTTCTTGTTTCCTTATCCTATTTGGACTAAGATTAGTCAATTTTACTTAGTTTTGAAGCCCAAATTCGTGTGGGATTTGTTCTTGCGCAGATTTATTTCAAGAAAGCTTTTCTTGATGTTTTGGGCTTTCTTTAAGGCTTTTAGGTTATCTTTGTTAGGGTTTGTATTGCGCAAGGGTATTTAAACCCTTGCTTTATACGTGAACCAGAAGATTAAAGGTTAATAAAAATTAGAAAGCATTCTTCAAGAGAGAATTCGGATTCTTGCTTGTTTTACCTTAAGGATTGATTCAACTTATCAAGTAAGTTCTAACTTGTGGCTTTGATTCAATTCTTACAATCTTTATACTCTTTGTTACCAATTCCTTGCTGTTTTGGGGGTGAAGGATCTTGTTAGATTGATTGAATTTAGGTTTGGGAACAATCATTGAAACAGAGGTGATCTAGACATTGACTCTAGGTTGTTGTCGTATCAGCAGTTGCTAAGGATAATTTTGCTTTTTTAGAATTTCAAAAGTTATTCAAAGTTAACCATGACTTTATCTAATTTTTTTTATCAACTAGTCCCCTTTGTCCAGTACTCCAAGTGAAATAGCAACCCTTTTGTTTTAGATTAGTTACCTCAATATTGCTAAGGCAAGCTCTAAGCTCAGGGCAAGGTTTGCATATGCTTTTAATGCTAGTGTGACACTATTGAAATCCCCCAAAATTAGCCAAGGTAACTTGATTGATCATTACAAACTTGTATTGAACATTTCAATATACATATGATGTACTGATTAGAGGATGAATAATTGAGTGTACCAACCAAAGGGGCTTATATGTAACTACTATTCTTTTATAGTGATGGTCCCCATGGTTTGTGATTATCTTCTAGTTCTTGTTGAATAGCCAGAGCTTTGAGCATTTATCAGCTTTCAATTTTGTCTCCAAAAGGCTAAATATTATAGGCTTTATTAGGTTGATATTGTAAAAATCATTTGTTATTTAGTTGGGTTATTGAGGTGGTATAAATTGTTAGTAGTGTGCCCTAGGCCAATGGACATATGCGATTCATGTATTAATATTATGATTTGTTAATAATATATTATGAGGTATTCCTTTCATAGATGCATGTATTTCGTTTATGTAATGTGATTTACATTCCATGAATGGTATTAGACTTATGTCATCAAGTATGTGACTT
>JAOTBA010000002.1:12144264-12172404 GCA_025629845.1 Erythroxylum squamatum
TTCATAATCAAAGCATAAAACATCATCTTACCTACTAAGCTTTTCCCTCTTCAATAATACATCAACTTCTCCATTTTTTTCTACTTTCAACTCCTCATACACGGTTCTCATCATGAAACAAAGGTAGGGGCTTAGCTTATAAGCATGCAAGGAAGCACACTTAAGGGAGGAGAAGAGAGTAGCAAATAAATGAAACAAGTGAAGAAAATCGATGAGAAGGTCAAGTGAAGAGGGTTTTCGGATGGAGGAGAAAATTCAACAATGAAACTCATCTTTTCATTTAATCCACTAGAAGTTGCCGAAAATCAATAGGATAGGAACAAACAATTCATTAAATGGTGTGTAGGCCAAGTGTACAAAAGGACAAAAAAAGCAAAAGACAAATAACTTTAATCAATTAATCCAAATAAAACAATTACAACCTTAAAACATTTTCAATGGTCCCACATACAATTCCAACATATTAAACCCAATAGCCCAAGCCCATAAAATCAGCAAATTTCGGTTCTGAAAATCGACCGGTTCGCTACTTGGCGATTTTTTTCTGGTCCAATTCCTATAATTTCCGTAAAATGTAAAACACACAATGGATCACTTCAATAAATGTTTCAAACACAATTTCCACATTATCCACACTAAAATTCCATTTAGACCCAATACCGGAAAATAATCATGAATGCGTGTACAGTTACTTTTCATGTGCAAAAATTCACTGTTTGCAAATACCAGTATGCATGACATTTTCCAATTAGTCCTTATCACTCTCGACCTTCGCCACTTTACTATTTTACCCTTCCCGTCGGGAGTGGGATGTTACATATGATCATTGAAAGGAGTCAAAATATGCTCGAGAAAGCCCGAAACAGAAGGCAGGTAAGGAGCATATCATTGCCAAGATCGCGGAGGATCAAGGTGACAAGGAAAGCTCAGCGGATGGAGCTCTTCTCAACATGTCTTTGGTGGTCGTGGTGAGCCTTGAGAAGGTGAGTCTAAGTGGAAGCAAAGACAACCTCGATGGATTGGGAAAATAGTACGTGGGTGAAGTGCCAATCGATATGAAGGCTTGCTACCATCTTCAAGAGCTGACTAAGGAGTCTTCGAAGAAACCACTTGTGGAGGAGTGCCAACAGACTAATTCGATGAGGGCATTAAATCCATCTGATCGGTGTGGTTTGTTAGACCTTTAAACTTCAGAGCACTTCTCAGCGACCTTCACGATGCACTGTAGGTGGAAGGTTAGCTTGATTATACGCATGAGGGTGGCATGCAAAAATACTAAGGCAAACATGGGCGAGAGGGATCGAACTTGGTGCGAATTTTGGTAGAGTTTCAAACCTTGTGGAGATTAACTCGACCTATGCTAAGGACTTGATAGATTAAGGACTTGGCTCATGCTCCGATGAATAGACCACGACGAGCGGACTTGTTGTGAGAAGCATTAGATCAGGCCAGTATGCTATGTGGGCTTCGGCAAGATCACACTGCATCATCAACGAATAGAGGTTGTGGAGAGATCTTGGATGATGTGGTGATAACTAGGAGTTACAGTTGCAGTGGGACTTAACATTTGAAGTTAGTGGAGATCTTCGAGGATAATGATGTTAGTTTCCTATTTGAATGTAAACTCTATCTTTCTGTTATCTTGGAGATTCTATCTTATCAGTTAGAGTCCTATTTGGATGGGAGTGTCATCCAATTGGGCCATATGATGTAATCTGATAGAGATAGAAGCGATCTTAACACGATCTTAGGTAGTTCAATTTAAGTATAATTCTAAATATAACTTGGCTTCCAAGTTATAGTGCCTATGTATAACTCATTCAAGTTTTGATCTCCTCATTCAGTCAGACATAATATTCATTGTATTCTTTTAAGGGAAAGTAATATAAAGGTTAGTTTTACCGTATCTTTCTTGTTTCCTTGTTGCCTTTATTTTTTATTACTTCCTTATCATTGTTTCTTTGAATGTGTGAGGTCAATACTGCAAGGGTCGTTGAAATCTGAAGTCTTGCTTAAGCGGCCCTAAGTGAGACTGGCGTGTAAAAGGTGTTGCCGATCAACTTCAGCGAAAGTTCGAGTCCCAAGGTGACCTTTTATCGACAAGGAAGATGCAGATTCTGACATTAAGAAAAAGAAAAATTATTGAATAAATTACTTAAGAATTGTTTGGTTCCACTCCTATTTTTCTGTTACAGTTTTTAGTTTTAAATTTTAAATTTTTCTTTTAAATAAAAATTATTTAGTTGTTATGTCAACATAATTATATTTTTATCACTGACAATAATTACATATTAAATAAAATTTAAAGATAAAATTATTTTTAATTAAATGAATTTACTTTTAGTCTCTTTTATAATATTTATTAACAAATTATTAATGAAATTATTTTATTTTATTAAATAAATATTTTAAAAATTATTTTTATTTATAAATTAATATTTTAATATATTTTAATTATTAAATCAAAATTTAATTGAAATTTATATATTTTGAAGATATTTTTATATTTATATATTTAATAATAATAATTTAATTTAATTTATTTACAAAATAAATAAAATCATTAAGTAAAATTAAATTATTCAATTTCATAATTAATTTTAATCAATAAAATATAATATTAAATTAAATTATTCATACTTTATATTAAAATTAATATATTAAATAAGTAAACCATTTTTGAAAAAAAAAGAGAAGCAGAACACAAAAATTACTATTTATGGTTTTCATAATTTTCAAAAACAAAAAAAAAATCAAAGCCAAAATCAGAAATCAAATTTTTTTCTTGAATTTGAAAAATTAAAAAAATAAAATAAAAATGTAAACAAACACATCCTTAACTATTGTTGCCCTTCAAACTTGATTTAGCCAATAAAGTGAAAGCTCAACTAGTACTATATATAAGCATAAGTGGACTAATTGTTAAAGTTTTTACAAAAAATTATGTGAGTTTTTAAATATTTTATAATTTATAAGCTATTTTAATGTTAAAATAGCACTTATTTTTATATAATTTAATAATAAAAATTAAAATTTTATTGTATAAATAAACTCTTATTTCCATCGTACATTAACTTGTTATTATTTATTTAAAAAATTATATTATAAATTGATATATAATCATGAAATTAAATTTTAGAGAGTTATTTAACTATTTTATGAGAGTTTCCAAAAGTCGATTAAGACCTTTTTAAACTCTCGTCTCTATCATTGTCTATCTTTTTCAAACTCTCGTCTCTGTCATCATATATCTTGAGACAAAGATATATGATGATACAAGTTTCCATTATTTTCCTTCTGTTACATGTGCAATGGCTGAAAGGATCTAAACCTAAATTGCGTGTGTTTCAGGAAATATTCAACGTATGAAAGGCGTGAACGATACAACGATGTGAACAGTGAGTTTTATCGTTTAAAGTCAACTTCACAGCATTTTTTATTTTTTATATCCGAATTCAATGTAAAACTTAAAAAAGTTAATTTTAACAGGAGTTGATAACATTGTGGGGAAAGAGGAGTTGGTGTGAGGTGAATTCCACTATGAACGTGATGTCATATTGCATGGTGAATACTCGTTCGTACCTTCATTTTGACTACTTTGAGGGGAAAGATGGCATGACATGAAAATGCTCAACTTGCAGAAGTGATGGAGCTGAACTAAAATCTTATGCAACTCAAACGTGTGATTATTCCTTTTGAGAATTCGCTGGAGTTGGCATATGGTCCTCGAGTCGAGTGGCGTGAGATATGGAAGTACCTAATCTTGCTTCTTCTGTCTTTTAATAATGACCAACAAGAAACACAAAGAAACAAGAAGTCTACAAGAGAACACACATCCGATCGTTACATCGATGAAAATTGCAGTATCGCTAGTTAACGAGGAGCTCTCTTGGTTTAAGTGAGGTTGCGGGTTCGAACCGTTCTTATGTATGCAATCGTTTAAAACTTGAGGTCAGAGCTTTACCTCCCGTAAGGGATTTACCCGGCTTGAGCAAGGATTAATTTGGAAGTGGATAGCTTAAAGGTACTTTTCTATAATTGAGACCCTCTTAGGACACCTCGTGGAAAATAAAAAAAAAACACAAAAATGAAATGAATTATATACAAAATTATTATTTTGAGATATAACAGCTTAGTTGTATATAAATATTTAATTATCACACAATTCTTTAATTATCTTATCAATCAATATTTTTAATTTCAATACTTATAATATAGAGGTTCTTATATATTTTTATGATATTATTTAATTATCACACAATTCTTTTTTACGGTATTCTTTAACCTTTTTGTTAATTTATGATGAAATATAATAAAAATTTATTTGATAATTAAATAATATTATAAAATAAATGATAATTTTTAAAATATGAATATATATCTAACTCAAGAAGAAAAATGCCCCAATAAGTTTGTAACAAAACATCAAAAGAAAAGCCCATCAGCCCAATGTATGGGCTCTTCATGGGCTTACATTTAAGTTGACTTTATTGTAAAAAGGTAGTAATAACGGTAGAGCGTCTTTACAACGGTCACATTTCATTTCAAATTTGAACCTTCCGAAAACACTATACACACACACACAGGCAAAGGTACAGGGAAGACTTGTTCTGTTTCTTCTTCAAATTTTCAGAGCATTCTTGCTGCGAGACAAAGGGCTTTCTGTTTGAATTTCGCTCCCGATTTTTAATGGAAGATTTGCAATTTAACAGTCCTTACCAAAACCCGGAAACGCAATTACTCAACGCTTCTGCTTCTAGGGTTTTTGAATGGGAGAGAGATGAGAAATTGGACCAAGAAACCAAAGACTCTGTCGAGGATGAAGATATGGGTTCTTTGGTTGATTCTATGCTTTGTGATTCCAGTTCACGATTAGTTCCAACTGGGTTTTCGAGACTGAATTGTACAGGTCAGCAAGTCTGGAGCTTTAATGCGTATCTGTATCTGGATAAAGTCTGTTCTTTGATTGACTGCTGAGAAAACGATAGAAATAAAGGATGTTGTTTCTTTATCTTTTGTAAAAAGAAAATCCGTACGAATTGACTTTAGATTAGCTGATCTTGATTCTTTAATTCATACATCTGATCTTATGCTGACTAGTCTTTGATTCTGGTTATCATAAACCAAATGAAAAAGATGCCTCTTCTCTCTGAGTTGCAATCGTGCTTAATTCAAAGGAAAATGAAAAAAGAAAACTCTTCTTGATGATTGATAATAGGTTCACGCTATCGCGTCCAGTGAAGCTCTCTGAAAGAAACTATTGTTGGCTGAATTGCTGCATTTTAATGTTTGCTTGAACCAGATGATCTTGCGGTGTTTGTAAATGCTGGAGGTGAGGCCTCAGTGGTAGAAGATTCCAGCGTGCGAATTGTTGATGACACGAATTACATAGGAGGGGCAGTTTTCCGAACCAATGAGGATATTCATGAATCTGGAGATTACCCAAGTATCTATCAGTCCGCAAGATTGGGGAACTTCAGTTATCAGTTCCATGATATTCCTGCTGGAAACTATTTTGTTGATCTTCACTTCGCGGAGATAATAAACACAAATGGGCCTAAAGGAATGAGAGTTTTTGATGTATTTATACAGGGAGAAAAGGCAAGTCAATCAACTTGAAACACTTTCTTCTCACGCTTTTTGTTTTGGATATGTGTAAGCAATCACTTACTGGCTTGTTATTCTGAGCAGTTGTTATCAGAATTTGATATCTTCTCCATTGTTGGAGCAAACAGACCACTTCAGTTAGTTGACTTGAGAGTCAGAGTGAAAGAGGACGGAGTAATAGTGATAAATTTTGAAGGGATCAATGGAAGCCCTCTTGTCAGTGGGATCTGCATAAGGAAAGCACCTGAAGTGTCAGGTATGCCATTTTTCTTATATTTAAATTCATCATATGTAAAGTATCTTGAAACACGTAGAATCAACCTTACCATATTAGTAAATGAATACAGTTCCTCAGCTGCCACAAGAATACCTCAAATGCAACAATTGTGCTGCTGAGATAGAAGTTTCCTCTGCTCAGGTTAGTTGTAGCTTGCATAAGGATCTCAGTTTCTCAAAGATATTTACCTAAGGGATATGTCTATTTTGTACCTCGCAGAAGAAACTAATGCGAACAAAAGCTACAGATAAATATGAAAAGAAGATACAAGAGCTCACTGCTGAATGCCAACGCAAGACAAACGAATGCCATGAAGCTTGGATGTCACTGACTGCAGCAAATGACCAGCTGGAGAAGGTCAGAATGGAACTTGACAACAAGACCTTCCAAACGCGGTCTTTGGGTAATTTCCAGTGCACCCATATTATTAAATTTCTTTCCTAACAGCATCATAAACTGTATGTTTGATACCAAAAGAATTACAGAAGATAAGATAGAACCCATGAGATGACTTCAGACTGCTCAAAAGACATGCCTGGTAGTGCATTGATTACATAATCAGTTTCCTAGGAATTGCCTTTTGCAATTGTTTAAATTAGCTAACTTCTACTTTCTTCACAATCTTTGTTGCTGGTACTTAGAAATGGCCTTTTTCCTCCTTCCCTGACAGACCAAACCGTGGGAAAACAAGCTGAAAGTCTGAGGAATATCACCAGCAGGTATGACCGTGATAAAAAATTCTGGGCAGAAGCAGTCAACAGTTTACAAGAAAAAATCAAGGCATGCACCTTCTTATTCCTTCTCACTGACTTCCTTCTACATTGTCTGTTACCAAGCTGAACAATTAACTTTATACTGTATTTGAGGCCAGATTATGAAAGAAGAGCATGCTCAGCTCTCTCGTGAGGCACACGATTGTGCGGATTCGATACCCGAGATGTATAAAATGGTTGAAGGAGTCCAGGCACTTGGTATGTTTGGATTTTTTCTGTAGTTAGCTTGTTCTCCACCATCCTGCCATGCTTTTGTATGGACTGATGGCATTAACTTTGCAGTTGCACAGTGTGAGGATCTCAAGGTCAAGTATAGCGAAGAGCATGCAAAGAGAAAAGAGCTATATAACCAAATTCAAGAGACTAAAGGTTTGTATTCTTCCCCTTCCATAGGTGTTTTAGAAGTTCATAGCATTCATTGTCTATCTTTATGGAATATCAGGCAATATTAGGGTCTTCTGTCGGTGTCGGCCATTAAATAAGGAGGAAATCTCAGCAGGATGTGGAACAGTTGTTGACTTTGACGGAGCAAAGGATGGAGATCTTGGGATAATAACAGGTGGCTCAACCAGAAAGAATTTTAAATTTGATCAGGTTTATACACCAAGAGATAATCAAGGTAATCATAAGATTAGCATAATGTTGATCATTCATAATCATTACTTATGTTTAGTGCTTTTATTGTTTAGATTGGCTAAACCAAAACTTTGATCTTTCCCCTGATAGTTGATGTGTTTGCGGATGCCTCGCCAATGGTGGTCTCAGTACTGGATGGATACAATGTTTGTATATTTGCATATGGTCAAACAGGAACAGGAAAGACATTTACAATGGAAGGTACTGAGGAAAGCAGGGGAGTCAATTATAGGACTCTTGAGCTATTATTTCAAATTGCCAGGGAAAGGAGTGAAACTTTTACATATGACATACATGTTAGTGTGCTTGAAGTCTACAATGAACAAATTAGAGACTTACTGGCCACATCACCAGCCTCAAGGAAGTAAGCTTCTGTACCTCCTTGTGTATTGTTAAACCGAACTTAGTAAGTTTCCAGAATTTAACTTTAGCTATTGGATGAAATCAACAAACTGAAAGGTGATTGCAGAACTTAACACGCACAAAGAGACACGAAGTTCATTATCTTCCTTGTGTATTTGTAGGTTGGAGATCAAACAATCTTCTGAAGGGTTTCGTCATGTTCCGGGAATCGTAGAAGCTAAAGTAAATAACATCAATGAAGTCTGGAATGTGCTGCAAGCTGGAAGTAATGCTAGAGCTGTAGGATCCAACAATGTCAATGAACACAGCAGCAGATCACATTGGTATTATTAAGTTGAACTAGTTGATTCCCCATTTGTTTCACCATGTATGTTTCCTCCTGTCCCAGTTTTGTTTTTGATTGTTTACTTCTCCCACTTGAACCAGCATGCTCTGTGTAATGGTAAGAGCAAAGAATTTGATGAATGGTGAGTGTACCAAAAGCAAACTCTGGCTTGTAGATTTGGCAGGGAGTGAGAGGCTGGCAAAAACAGATGTGCAAGGGGAACGACTGAAGGAGGCTCAAAATATCAACAGATCTCTTTCTGCTCTTGGAGATGTTATATATGCCTTGGCAACAAAAAATAATCACATCCCGTACAGGTGAATGATAATTTTTTGGCTTCTTCACTGATACTAAAAGGAAGATCCATTTTATATCCATATGATAACAAGATGTATTGTTTGATTTCAGGAATTCTAAGTTGACACATTTACTTCAAGATTCATTAGGTAAGTAAAGACATGTTATGAGTGCATCTGCCCAGTTGCATACAGTGGAGAGTTTTTTGGATTGGCTAACTTTTAATTCTGAGCTTTGCAGGAGGTGACTCCAAAACTCTAATGTTTGTGCAAATTAGCCCTTCGGAGCGGGACTTGAGTGAGACGGTGAGTTCATTGAACTTCGCAACTCGTGTTAGAGGCGTGGAATTAGGTCCTGCAAGGAGGCAGGTCGATACAGCTGAGCTTCAGAAGTTGAA
Organism: Erythroxylum squamatum; assembly: GCA_025629845.1. Taxonomy (NCBI): domain Eukaryota; kingdom Viridiplantae; phylum Streptophyta; class Magnoliopsida; order Malpighiales; family Erythroxylaceae; genus Erythroxylum; species Erythroxylum squamatum. The sequence goes on from JAOTBA010000002.1 coordinate 12,152,940, forward strand.
AGTCATGGTATGATTAGTGATTCCTCATTGGTGCATCTATCATTATTAATGAACTAAGGTTGGAATTGTAACAATTTGTTTGATGCACAAAAGCTGGAAAAAGTACGCCAAGAATCGAGATCGAAAGATGAATCGCTAAGGAAGCTAGAAGAATCGTTACAGAACGTAGAGAACAAGGCCAAAGGAAAAGATAACGTCTACAAGATCCAGCAAGAGAAGATCAAAGAACTGGAAGGCCAGCTAGAAATGAAGACCAACTTGCATGGTCAGTCAGAAAAGCAAGTCTCACAACTTTCAGATAGATTGAAGGGAAGGGAAGAGACATGCTATGCCCTCCAGCAAAAGGTAGCTTTTTTATTAATCAAACAATGTAAACTATGATGCTTATACGTTCCTACTTAACAATAATTGAATCTCTGGAAAAGATCAAGGAACTAGAGACCAAGCTTAGAGAACGACAGCAATCAGAATCTGCGTTGTTTCAACAGAAGGTCTTTATCTCAATCACTTTTGCTCATAAAGCTTCTATATTTTCCATTTGTTATGTTGAGGATATATCTAAAACATCCATTGTTATCACCTTCAACCAGGTCAAAGAGCTTGAAAACAAACTGGTAGAGCAAATGCAAGAGTCAGAGTCTCAGTCTCTTGTTCTCCAACACAAGGTTCTGAATGCTTAAGCATGAGAATTACTTTTGAAGGAGAGAAGTTCAAGAAGATGACATAATAATGTTCTTCAGATACTTACTCACTCTTCTCTTCCAGGTTAAAGATCTTGAGAAAAAGCTCAAAGAGCAAGAACAGAACTCAGAAACATTGTCCCTCCATCAGAAGGTTTATATTTATATTTTTGACTCATATATTCGAGGTTTTACAATTTCCTATATTACGAGCGTGTGCAATTGATTCCTGCTGTGGCAGATTAAGGAGCTGGAAGCTAAACTAGCAGAGCAAGAGAAACAGTTTCAGTGTTTACAGAGTTCTGATATTGCTGAAGTCACAAAAGCTACTCCTATTGAAGGAAAAGCTCGTGTGAAAGATGATGAAATAATGGCTGACGTTGAGGCTCATATCCTCAGGAATGCGAACTCAATGACTCGTCCTCGGAGTCAGGGGTCCACATTGCCAAGAACAAGTGATACACTTGGAGCCATTGGAAAGAAAAGACATTCAAGAAGTGCAGAAACAGAGAACAATATCACCATACCTACGGCTTACATGGGTAGGAAATCTGATCCTCCAAAGGTTGCAAGGACTTTGAGGACAACAAAGCCAACAACCATAGGTGTTCAGGTCCCATTGACGACTCACAAGCGGCTTATCAGAGATCAGGGACAAGTCATCAAGGAGAGGGATGCTAAGAAAAAGATATGGTCTAGGTAGTAAGTATTGATAGAAAACAGTTCAAAGAATCACAAAGAGTATACCACTCTTTATTTGTTAATCGTTCACCTACTACTAACTACTTGTATCAATTGTTTCTCTATGCTAAATGAAACGAAATCAACTTACTTTTAAGCCAATAGGAATGAGTTCAGATGTTTACAGGATAAAGATTTGACTTCAACTTAGAAATATTTCTGCTATTGTTTTGCATGTGTGAAACATGTCACTGAATCTAGCCAATCATCAATCTTTTTTGGTAGAAATCCGCAAGATAACAGTCATCTCATCTAATCATCAATCTTGATGCTGCTTAAAAGATGAGATAACTGTTATCTCAGCGACTTTCTACCAAAAAAGAATATGAATTCTGATCGAAAGTGGAGGAAAAGCAAAGAGCTTTAAGCTTCTTCTAGCACGATGATCAGTTTCTTTGGAAAAAAGAAAAAATAAAAAACCATCAGACGAGTTCTGTCTGTTGCATACAAAACTTAAAACCTCGGTATCAGCAAGAACTTGTTTGTACATGTGATTGCTAACTATTGCTTACTCTTCGACTCAGAATGATTCTGTTCCTTCTTACTTAAGAGAATCACTTCTATTTTTAATCAGTTTTAAATATTTTTAAATCACAATATAACAATACAAAATATTTATTCCAAAAAAAAGATGATATAATGGATTAAAAATATAATAAAAATTAATGCAAAAAAAAAAGAGAAAAAATTGCCATCTTATACTGTGGATCTCTGTTTATGTCCATTGTTTAATAAAAAGTCATATCTGGAGTTGGACTGTGGGACAAATGTGGCTCAGGCTTCCTTCGCTTAAAGCCTGCTTTTAATACGATAGTCAGAAACAAGGCGTTGCTAATAGACAAATTAGTCACTGTTTTCCCTTTTCTTTATTGATGGTTTAGAACATATAATTTATAATTTATAAATTAATATTCATATTTATTAATTACCAGCTGAAAATTTTAGGATGTAAAAACATTTAGTCTAATTAAGACTCGGATTAAATGTGATTATTTTTAATTTTAAAAATAATAACGTTAATAACATACAAACTTGAACTTGATTAAATTTGGATTAAATTTGATTATTTTTTATTTTAAAAATAATAATGTTTTGTTTAACATATTTAAAATTCATGCCGAGATAATTAGAAAATTGAAAAAAAAAAGCTCAATTTCGGTTCAAATCCTGTTAAATCGATTGAACCAGTTAACTTCGGAGCAGATTGGGCTAAGCCCAGAAAAAAACCATCTCAACTAACACGAGTTAAGATTTTTTGTCCATTTTATTCTGTTCCTACCCTGTTTTATAAATTTTAACTATCTATACATGTGAGTCTCGACTATCTATTTACGTGAGTCCGTGTGGACCCATATAAATAGATAGTTAAATTTAAGGAATATTAACACCTGGCCTAATTGCACGTAACTGATGAAATAGATCAGTTTGAAATCAGAAAAAACAAAGAAGAAATCAGGAACTACTTGCACTAGAGGCTAAAAACCGAAATGATGAGGTCTATGGGTGGGGGGTTTGGTGGAAGGTGTGGGGGAGGTTTTGGTTTTTGGTTTTTGTTTTCTTTTTGATTTTTGGATCCCAAGAAAACTAGAGGAGGCCGAAAAGGGTGATGGAATCGGAAAGTGAAAGCAATTTCCTCGTTTACTCGTTTTAGGGTTACTCAATCCACTTTCACTACATTACAAAATCTTAAGCCCCTGATTTCAGACAAACACATACGTTATATACATATGTGATGATGACAATGTTGTCTCTTTAACAGTTGTGTACATACTTAACAATTTGTTCTTCTACAATTGGAATCATTCCATCTATTTGTTTGTGCAGTTGCATGGTTACGTTCGTTCTTACATATTTAATCTCTTAAATTTAGTTAATTAAATACCTTTTAAATATTGAAAACAAGTGCTATTAATTAAAAAGCTATTTTATAACGTATAAAAATCATTATTTCTTTTCATGAATCCGATTTCATTTTTGGTAGCGTACAGAATCTGAACATTGGGGGTGTGTCATGAGCTTCTCGTAGATTATAAGTTGGTGAAAGAAATGACAGTTAAGAACAGCCACACAAAACCAGCCGAAACAAAAGCTTTCTATATCATAAGTGGCAAAAAGTCCCGTTCACGTTAATCACGCAACAACCCTCATCTTCTCCATCACTTCCTTACCAATGGTTTTGTCCACAATCACAAACACATAAATATATAAAAGACGATTACCATAGTCATATGTATATGTTTGAAGGAATAAAAAATGATTTCCTAGCATTTTTTAACTAGTATAAAATAACTTCATTGGGAAAGCTCCTCGTTTCCAAGATGAGTGTCCCTAGCTCTCCAGGATAACCCTGCCCTACATGGGATATTACGGAGAACATAGACAGCCCCAAAACAAAGCTATATATCCATGTTTGTATAAGGAAAATGTGAAAAGCATGTAGCTAACAACTTTTTGTTCCTTTAGTACGTATCTGAAAATTGCAACTTCAACTCTTAACTTGTATACTTAAGATCATATATAAAACAAAGAAAATGGTAAATCTCATATTGCATTGGCTATGATCAAAACCCAGATAAAATAATGATACTTTGTTGTTGTCACGGTGTTATTTACATCAACAATAATTTAGTAAAAATCTTACTGATACGCAGAATTTAGAGAATTCCACTAATACTGATCTTTATACCTAATTATAATTAGAGATTGTTTCTTTTTAACAACCAGATATATGTAGTTAATTGATTTTCCTTTTGTAGTATGGGAATGGATATACACAACTATATTTCAAAAATAAAGAAACTTCACATGGGTATATTCATGATGTCTTAACTCTAATATTGAGATTTGATGTGAGAATTTATATACCTAATAAAATGAAACAGTGACTATCATATGGGTGCTTAACTCTACTCTTTTGTTCAACCCAAGTTATATCTCTCAACTACTTCAATACTCATAAATCAAATAAAAAGTTATAACATCACATTTGGGTTCATGGTTTAAATTAGGGTTTTAAATTATGATTCGCAATCGTAATTACAATTCTATTTTCTCTTGATTATGTTTATGTCACTCTTAATTTACCATTTAAACGCAAGATAACATATCGAGAATGATTTGGTCATCCTTGATCAAAAGCTGAAGAAAGACAATGTTTTTGATACAGAATACAACTAAACCCTAAAAAGAAAGCCCTTTTCAGATGCATGCCAATCTCTTCTTTTTCAAATTCTCTATTATTCATTTATTCAAATGTTTGACAGTGGTATACTATCATTCATTACACTTTCAAACCACCACTTTTTCAGACACCACCAAATCACACCATGGAACTAATTATTACAAAGAGCCTTAGGCAGGAACAGTTAGCTTTGATGATGTAGAGAAGAAAGTAAGAGAGAAAGGGTAAAGACACATACATAGATAAAAGGACAAGCAGGCTGTAGCTACTACTTAAGCCTAGAGCTCTTTAACATTGCAGAGCTATTATGTGGGGCTAAAGCTTAACAGTTACAGAACCCTTGTGAATTAAGCTACGACTGTCACTGTAGTCTATCATAGATTGACATTGTATGTTCAGTAGCTGAGGAGCCTGAAGCTCAGTTTCTCTGATAGAAGAAAGAGCGACACATTACTGAGACAGACAGTGAGAGTTCCGGATAGTGACTCAACATAAAACAAATCAAAGATATCACCATATGTTTTCACTTGATAACAGTTTCATCACTGATCCCAAAGAGATTGATAAGATAGAGACCAACGATAAGTTACGTGGAAAAAATTATGAACTTGAAGCAGAAAAACCCAGATGGCCACCACCATTTTTTATCAGAAATTAGGTCAGGATTGCTGGAAGAGACGAATGAAAACATGAGAGCAGATAGATAAATAATAATTATACATGTCTGAACCAGCAATTATATCAAAGGTAAGATCTGTTAATTGTTAAGCATTTTACTTGAGTTACAAAAGAAGATAATTGAAAAGAAAAAAAGAGAAGAACTGTCTCCTTTTCCCAACTTTTACAAGTTCGTCACATAATTAAGAACAAACATATACCTAATTTGTTTTGCGGGAGATAATATATATATCCTCATTTTCCCCTTTTTCTACCTCTTTGATGCTTGTGGTCGTTTTCTAGGGTAAACCGTTGTATTGCAAATCACCCCACGTTTGAACCCCATTCCAGTTGCTTGCGTTTTGATCGTTGCCGTTGCTGTTACTGTGAGTTGGGGTTGCAGTAACTTCACCATAAGAATTACCAAAGAACCACTCCGTTGCTGCTGCATCACGGCCAGTAGGGGTATATTTTCTTGAATTACCGACGCCACCGAACGTGTCTGGTTTTGAAATTTCGAGGTTTTGAAACAATATGGGTTGAAGCTTCTGTGTCTGGTTTCCTACATCAACTGAAGAAATTGTAATACTGTTCTCTTTCTGGCTGCTCTCTTCACCGAAAAGCATAGCCAATCTTTGTTGCTGTAACTTCCAGTGCAAATCTTGGTTTAATGAACTCAAGGACTCGATAGACGAGGCGAGGCTAGAGTGAACATTCATGGAACCCCCACCACCGTTCATGTCTTGAACTGCACCAGTAAATCCACTAGTAACATTAGGGAGTGGGAAACTAAACCCCATCATAGAGCCGCCGGAGCTGGCAGATGGATGATGATCAAGACTGAAACAAGAAGGACTAGTCACACTAGTTGCTCCCGGAGAAGTAGCTGAAATATCCCCAAATGGTAAAAACTGGTTGAACATGCCAGTCGGGGGAGAGTTTAGCCTAGGAAATGATAACCCACCGAGGTTAAAGTCCACGGCTGGCGATAAACCCCTAAAGAAATTGAACCCACCGATATCCGATGACCCACTGGAGTCTTTCGAGTCACCGGGGAGCCGGGAAGAGGACTTAATCTTCTTACTCTTCCGGCATCCGCCACCGATCGGAACGTTGCGCAAGGCTCCACCTTTAGTCCAGTATCTTCTACAGGTCTTGCAGAAATGTCTTGGCTGTGTAAGACTATAATTGTTGTAGTAACAGAACTTGGTGTTAGGAGAGTCACATCTTGGACACTTCAAGGCTTGTTCTTGGGGGCGTGAAGCCGTGGTTTTCCTGTTGCCGGAGGTTTGGTTGTCGACATCTTTGGAGGCGGGTTGTTTTGGCTGAGGATTGTTGTGGGACATCTTGGATGGTGCAGCTGAATTCTTGGGGTTGATCAGGGATTACTGATATACAATCAATTGAATGGTTTCATGCATGAGGTTGAGAGTTGTGGAAGATGGCTTTGATAATGGGGCGGTCTTGTGATATTCATCAAGATAGATAGAGAAAGAAAGAGAGAGAGAGACAGGCAGATACGGAGACAACGGGCAAGATCTCACTAGAAAAATTTGGTCGGCATATATAGATAGACTTGACAGGAGAGAACATAAGTGGAGGGTTTGAAAGTGCATCCCAGATTTTCTGTCTAGTTTTACTTTGTCTTATTCTGTCTTATGAAATCTCAGCCATTTATTTTGTGAGATTTACGAGGATCCTATGTAGGCTCCACATAAATAAATGACTAAAATTTATTGAACATAATAAGACACCATAATATTAGACAAAAGATCTGAACTCTTGAAACTGAAGTATGGTTGTATTGAGATGCCCAAAGATACACATTGAGACCATTGGTTATAAAATGTTCTTCATAGCTATTACTTGTAGAAAGTATTGGATATTAGCATGTCTCGATCGAGGGACTTCTCAAGAGAAGGGAGTGTAATTACTTTATGATATACATAAGTAATATTAATTATAATTTAACTAAAATAACAGTTATGTACTTATGTTTATACTAATTAAAATTCAGATGTAATTAAATACATATAATCATGTTTTTCTAATGATGTAACGATTCAAATTTCTTGAGATTGAAAAAGAAAAGACAAATAGGAATCATCAAAAAGTGGTCAAACAATTATTTCTTGTTTCATCTCTTTTCATACCTAAACTAAGAGAAGGAAAAAAGAAACTTTATGAGATGCACAATAGTTGGGTTGAATTTAGGGCATCATTAGTTAAATATGAAATGAGTAAAAAATGACACTTATATAAACAATGATGTGGAGTTAATTTTTCCCAATCCCAATAATTGCATGGAAGGTGTGATTGTGAACCGTAGCTTAACTTTCACAGTAAGTTTCGGGGTAAAAACACATGCCTTTTATGTGGTTTAATGAATGAAAAAGAGCTTCTAATTATTAATTATTTATTTTCTAAAAAACTTCTTTAAAAATGTAACAACAAAAGATATGTAACATAAACGGACCAATCAAATGTTTATAACATAACGATTCAATTCAATGTTTTATTTAAACATGAATTAATTAAATCTAATATAAATTAATAATTTATTACGATTATTTTAAATTATTAATTTTAATTAATTTAATTCGAATTTAAGAACATGATTAAGCCATTGTATCAACAACATTTAATTAGCCGTCGTAAGCTAGTCATGCACATGTGCTTAATTATTATTTTTAACCAAAATCTAAATATAGTTTTATAAAAATTAAAAATTTTATCAAAATAATTTCTAAAATTATGTCTTTTTAAAATTAGTTAAATAACGAGAGAATAAGGGTAGCAATGAGTGGCTCATTTGCTAGATTCAAGTATTTTCAGTGGATTGGTTCATAGGTTAGTCACAAGTTTAGGCTAACTCGAGACTTAACTATTTTAAGCTAAATGACATTGTTTTGCTTAAAAGAGTTAGGTTTCAAGCTAGCCTGAGCCTGGATAACCTAATTTCAAACCTAATTAAAAAACATTGCTTTGTACTTTTAATTTAAAAAATTATTCGAAAAAAATTGGTGGGGCTGACCATTGGCCGACCCACTGTCATCCCTACGAGATAATCTCTATATCTTTTACTCTAAGATCCAATATAACTAAGCTAAAATTCTTTATTAGGAATTAGAATAAAGGATTACAATCCATTCAAAATTGCATAATTATTTTACCATCAAATAATTAAAAATTTGTTAAACGCGCGAACCTTTTTTTTTTTGTAAAGATTTTGAAATGATACATAGATCATGAATTAATTTTCCTTATTTTTAATCAACATTTCAAATTAAAATTGATGGATAACCAATCTTTTAATAAAAAAGATATCTTCAATTCATTTTTAAATATTTTCAATTTAAAAAATCATACATTTTTATAAACCATACAATATATGCTTTTTATTCACTATATCCAAAATCTTACAAGTGAGTAAATATAAATAATTGTTTACATATTTTTAAACTGAAAAAAAAGGATATACTGCCATATACATCAATGCATGTATCCTAAGAAACTCCATTCTGATTATTCCGCTTAAAATCCAAAAGAAGTTCTATGCGAACAGATAAGTCAAAAATGATGGATGTGATTTGATGGTGTACAAGATTAGAAGAAGTGAAAAATCAGAGAAGCAGAAAGTGAAATAAGACAGGATCAGCAGGCGATCTAGCCGAAGATAGATGATGGAGGTTTCATTTCTCTGATAATGAATGAGTAGTAGGAAGAGGGAGGCAGGAGCTGCAGTGAAGGTCTGCCATTCATTCCAACTTTGTCCATTCCTTCGCATGTTACGTCGCTGTTACCTCTCCCTTCCCTCGTATGTATAATAATAACTCACACGTTTTATTTCCTTCCTTTATTCTTTCTTTTCGTTGTAAAGTTGCTTCCCTTATCTAATAATAAATCCACATCTCTCAGAACAGAGAACAGAAGCAATGATAATGGTGTTCCAGACCCTGTTAAAATTTCTATATTTTTATAATTGTAGACAAAAAGAAGAAGCAGATGTCTCTTAGAAGTAGCTCAAGTGGTAGTAAATGTAATAATTTACTAATTATTACTTTTATACTGAAAATTTATTTAATATGTAGCATTTTATTGCTTTCCCAAAGACAAACCTATGTGTTTATAGATATATAAATGTATATATGTTAAGAAATATTCAATAACACTAATATATAAAAAATAAAAACACTAGTGGATAATATAGCTACACTGCTAGGATTATTATTTTTAGTAATAAAAATGAGGTTACATCAATTTATGCATACACTTTAATATAGTATAACTAAAATTATTTTGATATCGCATTAGAAAGTTGTTGTCCTTAGAAGGTAGTCTTAGGAAAATTGGTAAGATTACTTGTTTATGACCGGAAGGATACGAGTTTGAATAACGGAAACGATCTCTTTGTAAAATATAAAAGAAAGGTTTTGTATAATTAGTGACCCTCTTCCGACCCTTATAAAGGGAAATTTTGTACACTTGGGCAATCCTTTATTAGAAAGCTTATGTTCTTATTATAATTTTTAATATGAGCAGAGTGTAGAGTTTACTAATATTAATTTAGCTTGGGTCAATTATTGTCAAAATGACTAAAACTAGTCATTTGGATAGTTGACCCTTACCACTTATAAACCTTTTAACAATTTCATGTTTAGTCAATATGGGATACTCTAACACTCCCCCTCAAGTGCAATTGAGACTGGACGTTTAGTTGTCACTTGAAATAAACGCAGTGCTAACTGGACCGGGCCGCTGGGATTGAAAATCTAGACGGACAACCGGGAAATTAATAATCCAGACCAAACCTACCCTGATACCATAATAGAATTTTTAATATGTGCAGAGTGTAGATTCCACTAACAATAATTGAGCTTAGGTCAACTATTGTGAAAATGACTAGAACTAGTCATTTGGATAGTTGAACCTTACCACTTATAAGCTCTTTAAGAATTTCATGTTTAGTCAATACGAGATACTCTAACAGTCCTCACATTTTCAACATAATTTTTTATATCTCTAATTAAAATCATTTTTGTTGTTTCAAGTAGTGTATTTTAATGTTTCTTCAATTTTATTCTAAAAGAAGAACACAGGTGTAGATATATTCATGTATTTTTCATTATCTGCTCTCATAAAATACAGTATTTGAACTCTCCCGTATATTAATCGTGTCCCACCTCAGACTATTGGAGAGTATATATTTAGTACAAGATTTTAAGATTACCCTCGTACACAACATTAGTAAATTAAGAACACAGAGGAAAGTTGTTGAAGCTTAGAAGCTTAGCTGTAAGAATACCCTGCACGCCATTATTATAACATGTACAAACACAAACTTTAATTTTGGACAATAATGATGTACTAATGACCAACTTGGTAGAGCAAGAGAATTCCATCGAGTACCTGTTAGAAGGCAGAGTTAATTACAGACCAGCCCTTGGGTTCTTGTATTATGACTCAGAGCTAAAGTCTCAGAGATCGATGCAGATGCAAAAGAACGTACAAACTTAAAAGAGAGACCCCTTAATCCTGCATAGATACCCTTCTCCACCAGTACAGTACTTCTACTGCACTGTCTCTCTCAGAGGGTTTTTTAAACGGTAGGGGTCACTTCTCTTCCTCAGTTGTCTTCAAGCAAGGACTGAGGGACATATATATGTAACGTCTGCGAGAATTCTGAGACTGAGAACTCAGAGGTCCAATTTACTACTTTCCTTTCTCACCCAAAGAAAGATATGGAGGCACAGGCAAGGCAATTGGTACTTGTATTTTGATTTTCTTTGCTTTTTTTTCATGTAAAATCTTAAATATTTAGTGTACTTTTGCTCCAAATATTTATAAGACTTTATTTTTCTAGCCACCATATTAATTTTGAAGTTATTATGACCACAGATGCAGTGGAAATGTGTACTTGAAGGCTTTGTGCTACCATACGTACTTGGATATTTATTTATTCATAAATTATTACGAATTTATTGTTGTACTTATGAGCTCTATTACAAAATCTTAATTTATTTCGAAATTCACTATTTTAATTAAGTAAGATAATAATATGAAAAATATGATAGGTAAGATCACTCTACTTCTCATCCCTTCTCATCCACCACCAAGCCAGTCGTGAGAGGCTGTACCTCGCTATTAACTATATTTAGTTTATTAATTTATTAAACAAAAAAGTGTTGAAATTTTTATTAAAAAAACAAATTTCTCTTTAAAATTTTCAGAGTATTTAATTTCAATTATAATGTTTTTAAAATAAACTCCAAGTTAATAAAAAAATTTAACTATATATGTTCGAAAGATTCATCTATCACGTGACTGTCACATGGTATAACGAATCCAACAATAAATTTTAAAATTTCAAATTATATATGTTATGGAATTAAAATAATTATTCTATAGCATTAATTATTTAGGTTAAGTTGTTTTTTATTAAAATCCCTAAACTTCCTAATTAAGTAACCTTAATTTGATAAAAAATTTAGATTTGTACTAAATTCCTAATTTTCTAAATTAATAACTTTAATTTTTTAAGAATATATTTTCTTAAATAACGAGGATGTATTTGTTCATAATTTTTGTTTATTATTGATTAATTAGGCTGATTCCATAAAAATTTTTAGAATTTCACTTATAAATCATGCATTAATTGATATAAGTATACTCAATTGCTAAAATTTGTTATTAATAAATTAGGAGTAAGGAACTTAAATTTAACCATTTGATTAGTCAGATTAATAAATTTTTGGGCTTTTTGAGAGGAGTCCAGATTCTCTGTTCAATATTATGGTGTCTTATTATGTCCAATAAATCTCAGCTATTTATTTGTGTGGGTCTCGCGTGGGTCCCGCAAAATAAATGGTTGAGATTCTATGAGACAGAATAAGACAAAGTAATATTGGACAGAAGATCTGAACTCTTTCGAGAGTATACTCATTGGGCATTAAAAGAACTATATTAATTACTTTGCACACATGTAGAAGAAACATGGAAACTCGTGCACTAACTTGCCATTTCTAGGGGAACCGGTCAGGTCGTCTAGATGGGTATTCTCTAAAGAAGGCATAATATTACCTTATATGCCCAGGCACATGAACCTTATATGCCCAGGCACATGAAATATGTATGTATATAGAGAGAAAGATACATACATGAGAGGTGGTGGGCTGATTCCCGTGAGAGAAGTTAACCCAAAAAACAAGTTCATTTACATATAAGAACTTCAATATCCCTCTGGTTTCTGTCCCTTGCATGCATGAAACCATACGTTACAGTATTTTCTCACATCCTCACGGGCCTCTCCATCTCTTCTAACCACTCGGTCCCCTTTCCTCATTTCGCCAATCCCACACCGGTTTCCTCCACACCACATTCACTCCATCATGGATTTTATATAATATGTTAATTAGAAAATTATAGTTACTATAGACTAAGATATAACTTAAAGGTCTTTATTTATTTAAATATAGTTTTTATAATACCGCTAAGTTAATGTCCATGTAGATGCTCTCATGTTAAGCAACTTTGTGATTAATTTTTTTAAATTTCTCTCAAGTTTCAAACAACTCTATAGGGATGATAAATTAGCTCAAAATAGGTTGAAGTTAACATATTAATTCGGTTTAATTGAACTTAATAATTATAAGAATTTTAACTCACCAAATTGATTGAATTTAATAAATTTTGTATGATGTAAATTGACAAATTATATTATATTTAACCACAATTAAATTCCAAGTTAGGCTTAAATATTTTAGCTTGGTTAAACTTAAACTATATATTTGTTTTTTGTTTTGCTTAATTTTTAAGTAGTCCAAGTCTAATCGGACTCATTATCAACATAAACATACTTATATAAGTGGAAATGGCAACATATAAATGGGTAAGAATCAAGCCAAAAAATGAACTTCTCTTGTGTCTCTTTCTTTCCACCAACAATGAGCAATTTTGTTTTATGTAAGAAATCTACCACTCACTATTTTCGTTAGAAATCGCGATAGATTTGATTGGACCAAATTCAATTCTTTAAGTACGAGTTTAATTTGAAAAGGTCAAAATCTCTTCGCTTTTAAATAAAATCTTAAATTTAGCGTTGAAATTTAGATTTTAGACAAACTCAAGTTAAAATTTTAAATTCTTAAATTTAAAATTTTGTTTTTAAAAACTTAAATTTAATGCGAAATTAAGTTATATCTTATTAGGTTTGAGTTTTTTTTTGTCAAACTGTAATTTTAGGTGAGAGAATTTTGAATTATTTATTATACATATCTGGTTGGGCTGGCTGCGCTAGGCCCAGGCCCACTTCCGCAAGACCGCGGCCCATTCGACCCTTCAGGAGTTAGACTCCCATGCAAATGCAATGATCTACGTAAACCTAGAATCCACAGCATATATAAGGTACTATTCTACCGTAATTCAGGTATGAGACTATAACCCTAGCCTTTCGTCTACGATTTCAGCTAGCCACAAACCTCTCACAAATACTGACTTGAGCGTCGGAGGGGCCTCCCGGGAAACAACTCCCGGCCCGCCGTTATCTGTTTTGCAGGTATCTTACAGCTAGACTCGCATAAACCATGGAGCACAACAACGACGTTCAACCTCAGCAGAATCTGGCTGAACCAATTTCTTTTCCAATTAAGGAATAATTCAAGTTTTATTCCAAAAGTTGCAAGCTCTAATTTTGTTCATTTTCTTGATTATTTATATATTCTATGTAACTTCTTGAGATAATTATTTTGATTAATTAAATAAAATTATTATTATTTAATTATCAAATTAGCTACTTGCCAATTAGATTATCAAATTCGTATATATTTGGTTGTTCTAATTTAATTATTTTTATTCATTATTTTTAACATCCATATATTATCTACAAATAATTATTTTGATTGATTGAATAAAGGTATTGTTGTTTAATTATCAAAGTAGTACTTGGTAGTTAGTATATGTTTGGTTCTTCTAATATTTGTCATAAATATTTATTATTGAGAATTTTTCATTCTCCGTTATGGAAATATATAACCCAATTTAAATAAACCGAGCTTGTGTGTTTATTTATCAGAATTGATGTTCTCTTTTTTCTTAAAGAATTCAATAAATTAAATTTTAAGATCTTATTTAGGGTTGTTTGTTAACAAAAAATTTAATAAAAGCGCTTGTTTTGATTAGCAAAAAAAATATATGGAGAGATATTTTATGAGAATTTATTGATAATTATAACCAATTGATTCAGGGGTAGATAATATTACCTTTGTTTGAATGACAAACTACATGAATGAAAACAAAAATTAATAATTTACTAAACATGACTTGAATCAACAACCATTTTACATAAGATATCCAAATCGTGATGTAGCTTTTGAATTAAATTATAGTCTTATTCACTAACTTCTTACTTCTAGTAATTTTCAAAACAAGATCCTTATAAGCAATTTAAGGAATTCCATATAGTGTTTCCGAACATGAAGCCTCAGCGTGTTAGTGAAAAGCAAATTAAATTATCTGTTTTTCCTTTCTTAAAAAGCGATAAATCTAAGAATTGACTTTGTGATTTGCCTTCTGATTCTCTTTCCATGTGGAGTGAGATGAAAAAGCAGTCTCTTGAGAAAAATTTCCTTGCTTTATAAGTTGCCAACATTAGGAAGGACATATGCAAAGTAAGGTAATTTAATGGAGACTATACATGAATATGAAAAGATCCAAATAGCTTTGTGTATGTTGTCCTTACCTATCAGACCCGCACCTAAATAGGGCCTTAGGTAGACTACATAGTGTTAACCCAACACCAGGGTACCAAGCTAACCCTTCAAACTTATATATTTTAAACCTACTTATTAACTAGCTACAATTTCACCTTTCATTCAACAAGAGATTCTCAATTCAAAAATGCATAATTCATTTATCATTAAACATTTCTTTAAAAAAATCCAATTCATCATTCACTACTAATGTCCTAAGTCTTACACAATAACCTAGATATCGGTAAAAACATAATAATCTAAACTACATGACAAACCCATCTAACCCTCTGAAGTACATTGATACTAAAGTCATCAACTACTCAAAATATAAGGAGAATAAAAAACAAAGACAAATAACACAGTCAATCTTTACTAAACTTCCCTCTTATTGCTGCTGATGTTGCTGGCTAGCCGACCCGATAACTTTCTTTCCTTTACCTAAAGGGGAGGGGGTAATAGAGGAGAGGCAAATGTGAATATTACACTTGGTGAAGGAAAATATATTTCCTATGAATGGTCGTGCGTCGAAAACTTCATTTTTATTTTGAAAACTATTTTGGTTTATAAAACAAGACATAAGTTTCCTATCTATGTTCACACACAACTATGCCTATTGGATATTCTACAACACTCCAATATAAGCATCATCCATATCAAGGAATAAGGTTGATTGTCACCTTTCACATCAAGATTTAAGCAAGAAATCTATTCTTAAATTAAGCATCACCACAATCATTAAGGCAAAAGTTCAACAACCAATTAACAAGATATCGTTCCTTTAAACAAGCAATACCATATCAAGCATGAAGCACATATGTAGCTCACTTTCATTACACATGTCTTTCATCAAGTTTTTATTCATTTACATTAAATATTTAAACTAGGAATCCCTATCTCATTGACTAATTCACCTCATTTAGGTCTATTTCCTAAGCCACCTCACTTAGGTCTTATCTAAGGAATTTTGCCTAAGTCACCTCACTTAGGTCTCTCATTCATTTTTATCTAAACATTATATTTATTATCATATTTTTCATAGAGGGTACTCATTTTATCACTTCATTACACATTTTCAAACCAAAAAAAACAATTTTCACTCTAGCAATAGGTTTAAGGCAAATGTCTTAAAATTTCAACACAACGTTATAATCAAGACAATATTCCTATAGAACAACATTAATAACTTAACAAATTTCGCATAAGTATTCATATATTTTCTACACCATCTAATTCAAGCAAGTCTCTTAATTCATATATATAATCTTTTCATTGAACATTTATAATGACTCATTATAATCACAAAATTAGTGTACAGTTCACAACACACAAAACTTACTTATAGGGACAAATTTTCAATAAGTGTAACTTCTAAACCATTTAGATAAAAAGCAAAAAATTTTGCACACTTATTATTCACACACACATATATATATATGTCTAATTTTCCTCTAAACACCTTCCCAATTTCACTTCCTATAGTCTCCAAAATTTGTTCCCAAAAATAGAACACATATGAAGTCATATTCCTTAAATAGTTTTGGTAAATCAGATATATCTCTCAAACCATTACAAATTTACCTAAACTATTTTTGCAAAAATTACACAACATCTGAAGCTAATAAATTCCATGGTTTAACAAATTTCTGAAGTAATTCTCTAGACCATCAAATTACAAGGACAATTTCAGACTCAATTTCAGTCTTACTAGATATACCATTTTTTAAAATTAACCATATCTCCTAACATGTAACATCTAGGCACCTTATCTTTTATAGGAATAAACTAGGCATGTATATCTATAACTTTTATCTTTTACACTTTGTCAATTTTCAAATCTTGACTCAAAAAATAATTATAACAAGATAACTCAAGTCATTAAATTATATCTCAAAAACTACACCATATTTCCTCAAACCCCTTTTTTTATATACATTTAGAACACAAATAAACAACTATGAAAGATTAGTTTTCTAAGGAAAATTTTACTAAAAATCATCACACAAAAATTCATTTCAAGAGGGGTTTAAGAAGGGATGCAATCCCCCCTCCCCCCTTTTTGTTAGAAATCAAGTCTTCTTCCTCCAAGTCTCTTCCTTTTTCTTGCTTCACTTCTTTTAATATTTACAGGTTTTCTTCAAGCTTGAATGTGATAATTTTCTCCTCTTTTCTTATTTTTTCTCTACTTCTTTTTTCTTTTCTCTCTCCTGTTCCTTGCAAAATCTCTCTCCCTCTTCTCCTCTAGGAATGTTGCCTCTTTGTTTCTCAAATACCTCTTTTTTGCAGCTTATAAGCCTTAAATAATAGATTTTAAAAAAATTCCATCCATATCCCATTGTTCAAAATTTCAACTATAGATGGATGTTACATTAACTCCGACATGTCTTGCTCCCTACTTCCCTACTTCTAAAAAGCATCTGCCCCCCTTTCTAATAACTAACCTCAATCAGGCTTAGACTTAACAACTCAAGCCCAGCTCAAGCCTGGGGGATAGCTTAAAACCTAATTGGCTCAAGGGTAAAGACAACATTATTTTAGTCCAAGCCATTTTTTCCATCCTTACTTATCTAATATAAAAGTTCTTCCTTATATTCCATAATCACCAAAATTAGAATTATACTACTGTCGAATCATCTAAAGTATACTCTTTTGGGAGAAGGTGTGACACTTACTGTAATAATATCTTTTAAACTTGGTAATCTAAAAGAAGCAAAGTTGATTTAGGGGCTCAAGGATTATAAAGAGGCTATTGGATGAACTATGGATGATATCAAAGGGATAACCCATCCAAATGCGTGCAAAAGATAATATTGGAAGAAGATTAAAAGCCTTTAAAATAATTTCAATAATGGTTAAACTCACTTATCATGGACAAAGTAAAGAATGAAGATTTAAAACTTCTAGATGATGGTATATCTATACAATTTCAAATAGTAAGAGGGTAAATCCAATGTAGGTTGTTCCAAATAAAACTGTATAATGGTAATTGAGAACTCATATAGTAAGTTGGTGCCCACCTAGGTTCAAAATGGGTGCTAGTATTATTTAGATTATGGGAAACTAAATACATAAACTATAAAAGATTACATTCCTCTTCCCTTTATTGACCAATTGAAAGATTGCATAGTCAATGTCACTATTATTGTTTTAATGGTTATTCATATTTTCACCAAATTCCAATTACAACGGAGAACCAATAGAAGACTACCTTTATGTGCATTTTTGGTACATATGTTTACTGACATATATCGTTTGGTCTTTGTAATGTACTAATGAAATTTCAAGGTGTATGATTATTACATTTTTAGATTATATTGAGAACATTATAGAGATATTTAAAGAGGATTTCACGATTTTATGGTGATCTTTTTTGTTAATGTTAAACTAATCCTATAAAAGTACAAAATAGATGCATAGAAATGAACCTTGTTTTGAACTATTAAAAATTTTATTTTATGGTTGATCAAGGTATTATTTTAGGATATCTAGTATCTTCAAAAGGAGATGAAGCTGATAAAGAAAGATATATGCTATAAATTCCTTACCTTAACCTAAAATTGTGCAGGAATTTCGTTCTTTTATTTGACAAACATGATTCTATAGGTAATTTATCAAGGATTTTTCAAAGATAACTCAATAATTTTGTAAAGATCCTTTTTTTTTAGTTTGATGAGGCATGTAAGTGGAATTTGAAAAACTTAAAGAATTGTTAACTTCACTTTTAATTGTACAAAACAAAAAATATGAGCATGTCTTTTAAAATCATATATGATGCGAATAATCATACTGCTAATGTGGTTTTTGGACAATTGGTTTGGAGAGCTACCTATGTAGCATTACTTTCAAACTTTTGTAATGCTTAATGTATTATTCTATAAGGGAAAAAATAACTTTTAGCTACATATTTGGCTTTAGAAAAATTTTGTTCATATTTATTAGGTATGAAAGTAATTGTTTAATCTGACCATGCAAACTTAAGTACTTGCTCACCAAAGAGGGTGCAAATCAAAACTTATTTGATGGGTTAAAAAGGTGTTGAAAACGTGGTTATAAACCACCTTAGTAGATTGGTCACAAGTCAAGATCCATTTCCTTTGTAAGGAAATTTTCTAGATAAACATGTATATTACTAGTTAAAAGATAATTCTATAGTACATTAACATTGGTAGCTATTTAGTTGCTAGAATACTACCTGCTGATTCATATATACCTTAAAAATATAAAGTAAAGTGTGAGACTAAATATTATATATAACATTACTTCACTTTTCCCTAGTTTAAAACTAATGAATGAATTGCCTATTCTAATGAATGGTTATGGAAAATTCATATGATAATCACAAAACAAGAAGAAGAAGAAGAAGAAGAAGAAGAAGAAGAAGAAGAATCAAATTTATCTCTCTTTTCCTATTCTTTTTAATAATAATAATAATAATAATAATAATAATAATAATAATTATT
>JAOTBA010000002.1:12172504-12190977 GCA_025629845.1 Erythroxylum squamatum
AAGAAGAAGAAGAAGAAGAAGAAGAAGAAGAAGAAGAAGAATCAAATTTATCTCTCTTTTCCTAGTCTTTTTAATTATTATAATAATAATAATAATAATAATAATAATAATAATTATTATTATTATTATTATTATTATTATTAAAAAGACTAGGAAACGAGAGATAAATTTGACCACTCCCTAAAGTCCATTCGAGAATTCATTATCTTCTTCGATCAATAGGTGAAAAGCAA
The DNA here is from genome assembly GCA_025629845.1 of Erythroxylum squamatum. NCBI lineage: Eukaryota > Viridiplantae > Streptophyta > Magnoliopsida > Malpighiales > Erythroxylaceae > Erythroxylum > Erythroxylum squamatum. Next base: position 12,172,738 of record JAOTBA010000002.1, read on the forward strand.
CTCTTCATACAACATCTTCTTTGTCATGGTATAGAGGAACCCTTATAATCATTTTATTTTTCCATAGGTAAAGAGTAACTCTTTATAAATATTGTTCAAGTTTAAGAGGAACACTCAAAAAATAAATTTCAAGCAATTTCCCTAATTTTAATAATTATAAAAATCAAGAATTCCTTCTTTTGCTGACACTAATAAATAAAGACTTAATAAGTGTTACATAATGCACATATGTATTATCTAGCCTCTTAAGGCTCTAAGAAACTCTATTACACCCAAACTCTGTCACACAACTCAAATATAGTCTATTTATATTTAAAACACTTAAAATATTCGTTAGAATTAAAAATTAGTCATTATAGTGACTAGTAATAGTAGCATTAGTCAACCATTCTGGTATATTAGTTGAACAATATATCATTTTTATAAATAAATATATCTACAATACCCAATAAACTCACAATATGTGAAATAATTTTCTAAAATCATATTGTTCATCTAATGTGTCACACTAGTCAATAGTGTAGTTATAACCTTATGGTACATAATTTATTTTCTTCTAAGAGGCGTTAGTTAACCATTTACATACAATAATAAATCTATATACCCAAAAACAAGTTTTTAAAAAACTTTCAAGCTCTTTCAAGGATCAAAAGACATTCCTTTGATATAAACTTGATCCAAAATCATGTTAAAAGTTTCACAAAAGTTTATTGATGTATTAAGAGGGTTTTCTTTAAAACATTCCTAAATTTCTCTTGATTATAAAAAAATATATGTAATATGGCTTAAGTGCGGTAGGATCATGCAATGATTTATCCTTTAATTTATTGAAATTACCAAGATAAGTTTACAAGGACTATTATAATGATTTGCTTATTAAATCTTAAAGTGTTTGATTCTTTACTGTTCTTAGTTATTCAATTATATTGAACATGTGCTCAAACTTTGCACAGTTTCTTTATTTTTTTGGCTACTCAATTCAATTGCCTTATTTAGCTTATTTTACTCCTTCATTGAACTTGATCTTTCATATATTAACTTACTAATATCATTAAGGATAAAAACATTAGTAATAATATATTTCGTTAACATAAAAATACGGGTTAAAAATTCGCTTTTGCTAATATATGGGATGACCTATATTTATGGAAACATTATTAAAGTTGTTTGTAAGTTGTATGTATGAAGTTGAAATTCCTTCTACTCTTTCATTTTTTTCATTCATATGCATATGGAGTTTTTTCCCCCAAAATAATAACACGTAAGGTGTTAAAAATAAAGGTTGTTTTAGTCAACCTTATTTTGTGACTAGTATGAAGTATGTGAACACTATCAAAGAAAGAGTAATTTTGGTCATAAAGATAAAATGTTACTCTTATACTTATATGTGAAATATTTTTATATATAGGGTATTTGATTTTATAGTCCCATTTCCCTATTATTTTTATAATGTGTCAAGTCTAGGCTAGTTTAACAATAATTCTAATTTGAGTTTAAAAGAATTACAAGTGTAAAAATAGTTAACAAAGAAGTTGATTAATAGTCTTTTTATAGGCTTATATAGTTTTTCATCTCTCCTCTCCTTTCCTATACGAGATTGTGACATTCACCTCCTATACAATCTTCCCTACTTAAACCCTTGACATTTACCTCCTATATATTCTCCCTTACTTAACCCTTGATGTATTTATTAAGGCCTAATACATAGTTTAGAATCTTCCCTCCTTTTCTAATATGTTCATGGCCTTATCATCAATGTCACTCTCATCCTCGTCATCTTGGTCCAATGTTATACTAATGGAGGTTTTTTTTATTATACTACTTGAAAAGCCTCAAGTTTAATCCAGCCTAAAAATAATTCTAATTCTAGGTTAAACAAAGCATTAGTCTGGAAATAACTAGCCAGGAACAATAAGTTTATAAAAGGTTTTCACCTCTCTCCTTTTTAATATAGGGTTGTGATACTAAACCTAATATGGGATCTCACACTTTTATTAATGTTGATTATGATTCAAAATGGATAGACGCTAAGGCTACCTAGACTGATAATGCTAAAATTGTTGCATATTTTATTAAGGAACTTGTTTTTTTTCAGGTTTGTTATATCAAGAGCAAGAAATATAATGTCACTCAACAAATTTTCACAACCTATATTTATAAATATGTGGATAAGTTAATGTATCCAATATATAAATATAGACCATACTAAAGAAGGCAAATAACCCTAATAAAAAAGATTAGAGTGTGAAACTTGTTGGTGTAATATAGACCTATTGTACAACTTATAAGACCTATATAGTTATGTATTCTTATCGTTTGATAATTGGTAAACCATGTCATCTTCCTATTAGATTAGAATATAAAACATATTCGAAGGATATATAATGTATTATATGAATGGATAAGGTATGGGAATAAAGGAAGTTGTAATTACAAGAGTTGGAGGAAATTCATAATAATGCTTATAAGAGTTTGAAAATTTGTAAGGAAAAGATGGAAGCATTTCATGATAAAATGATTTCAAGAAGAAAAGTTTTTGTTTGTCAGAAAATTCTTCTTTTCATTATATACTTGAATTATTCCTTAGGAAGTTATGTTCTCAAAAGGCTTGTTTTTTTATTACTAAAATTTATTCATAGTTAAGTCAAAATTCAAAATTCAACCACCAATAACATTTTTAAAGTAAATGGTCATCATCTAAAATGTTTTTATAAAGGATTTCAAGTGTACAATTTAGAAGAAGTGAATCTTAAGGGTCCAAGTTATGTAATTTAAGGAATCACTATATCTAGTTCAAGACATAAAAGGCACTTTTTAGGAGGTAAATCAAAGATTCAAATTTATTCTATTTTTTCTTACAATTATTATGTTTGTCTTCAATATTTAAAGGTGTGAAAGTAATTAAATTTCATTTTTGAATAAGGGTAAAATTTTATAATGTTCAAGTATGCCATATTTTTAAAATAATCTTATCTATTTAAAAAATTTCCCAAAAGACTAGTGTATATAAGTCATCCCAACGCTTTATAATTGGCCCTAATTTAAGTGATTTCATATTTGCTCCATTTGACTTTGGTATATAGTTGTGACCATACTTTTTGATTACTCTAATCTTTGTGATTTGAAGTTTTATCTAAAAGGCTTTGGTTTATAAGGCGTTTTATATTTTATAAAAATATGTCTTCTACTTTTAAAAGTTATTTTCCTTCATAAATTTGAAAAATAATTATATTTAATTATATTTTATTTTCCTTTTTAATTTAACATCTTTCTCTTTAGATCTCTATCATTTCAAACTTTGAGTCATCACCTTTCATCCTTTCTCCCTTCACTCTTCAATCTAACGAAAGCCTCTGCTAACAACTATAATCATTGCCATTGTGCTTCTTCATTCTTCACGCCTACCTAGTCTGTAGTTACAATTATGCTTATAAGCTTATCTTTTAGGGAACTACTTTTTTAGTTTTTAATAATACCTATATTATTCTCTTTTGTGGCATGTATGCTTTTATTTTCATACATTAAAGATAATGTGTAATTTAAGTATAGTGGAAGAAATTGATAATTAACCTTGCTTGATTGTTTTAATCTATTTCTTTACTTTAATATACTTTGATTCTTACTTCTTAATTTTTCTCTGTCCTTTTTTGTATTTTTGTTTCAATGATTTTTTGTTATTATGAATTTATTGAATTAAGCTAAAAAGGCAAGATATCATACAAGTATGAATAGTTGATTCTTGTTTACGAAAATGAGTGTCTCATGGTCTTTATTGTTGATTCAAATGATAATTGCTTGAGAACTGGTGCAACTTCAACTTTTATAAGTTTTAGAGCCAAATGAGTAGTTGATTAATTTGTCTTGCTCTATTTTTTTTAATTAATTTCTAAACATGTTTTGATCATTCTAAATCTAGCTTTATTATAAATATTGAGATCACATTCTTAAGTTCATGAATTAAAATGACAAGGGCATTCATTTTAACCATTTTAAAATTTTAGAAAGCTTATACCTTGATAATTTTATCACTATATAACCAATTTTTTAATGTTAACCCTTTTATTTGTTAGCTAACCATAATATGTGCAATCTTAAGGCTTTTCATAAATATTTGAACCTTAAATTGAAGACTTAGATGAAATAGTTGCATAAAAATTTAATTGATCTTGTGAAGTGAAGCAAGATTATTGGGACTCGAATAATTTAAATTATAATGTTCAAAAAAGAGAAGAAACACATATATGAAACTTTTTTTTTGGAATTTTAAAATACTTGAAATTACTAAAGGAACATCGTTTACAATGAACAAAGAATAACAAAATCACACCTATATAGGATAAACAAAAAAGAGAAAGTAGCCTTTCAAGCCACTATCACATAGCCACAGTCAAAATAAACAAAGGAAACATAACACTCAGCTACCAGAATCAGTCCACATCTAGATCTTCCAACGTCATCTAATAGCCAAACAAAAATGATTCTGCATCCCATGGCTAATGATGGTCTCTCTGATCAAGTTAATAATATAATCCGCTAACTCATATTTGGTCCTTTCTAATTGCTTGTAAATACGTCTATTTCTCTCCCGCCATATGTGGTAAAGGACCATTTGGAAAGAGGTCTGAATGAGGAGACTATTCGGCCTCCTTTGACGGACTGCACGAATAAACCCATCTAGTACATCATTCCACTCATAGGTAAAATTCAGGTTACCCACTAGATATAATATGCGATTCCAAACTGGTTGGGTAAACTCACATTAAAAAAACAAATGGTTTCTGCTTTCTTCGACTAACTTACATAGCACACAAATGGGGTCATAGCTTCCGAACCACCTGTCCTTTGTTCTTAATCTATTTTTGATGGTCAACCATAACAGAAAAGCTGCTTTAGGACATAATACCTATTTCCAGGCGAGTTCAGACCATGGAACCGCTTCCGTCAACCCTCTCTAAATGGTACGAGCAGAAGAGGTTGTGAAGCCTCCATTTAGAGTAAGAGTCCATATCATCTTTTCCGGAGAGTTATGAAGAGAGATACCTTGCAAATAGCTGATAAGAATACAGCCAAACCGATGGTGTATTCTTATCAGCTCTCGCATAACCCATGCTAAAGTGGTGTTTTTAGGAATACGATTATGAACTCCGTTTAATTCATCACACAGCTAAAGGGGACTCATCATATGCCAATTGTCAAACCAAAAATAGATGTCTTCTCCATTCCCAATTCTACTCCGAATCAAAGGATAAATCTTTTCACGCAAGTCCAGCAAGCTTTTAAAAATCCAAGAGTGGTCATACCTCAGTTGGAGTTGCCAGAAGCTTTTCTCATGAAGGTGGTATGCCTGCACCCATTTGACCCACAAAGCTTCCTTGTCCACAAATAGGCGCCAAATTCGCTTCATAAGCAGGCTATTTTGCATTGTAGAAAATGAAATAATGCCTAAGCCCCCTTGGTTTTTTGGAGCAACAACTTCACTCCATTTAACCTTTGCTCCCTTGCATTGGTCATGCCGGCCAGACCATAAGAATGCTTTTAGAATCCGCTCCATTTCCTTGATCACTTTTTTAGGGGTAGTCATATGAGCTACCCAATGTACATGCATGCTATTCAAAACTGAGACGATCAAATTGACGCGAGTGGCATAGGAGAGAAATCGATTCTGCCATGTATTAATTCTGCTCTTTAACTTCTCCAGCAAAGGCAGAAAGTCAGAAAACGGAGGCTTGTCCGAGGTGATAGGAACTCCAAGATAGCGGAATGGAGTATTCTGAAGGGCTAATCTAACCAGATTACAAAGGCCATCTCGGTTGCGCACGTCGGAAGATACATAAATGCCACTCTTCTGAAGGTTTATGGTCATACCCGACCACCGAGAGAAAGTAGTCATCAAGTTCATCATGATAGTCAGCACCTGCGGTTCTGCTTGGCATAGAAGAAGCACATCATCAGCATAAATTAAATGAGAAAGGCTCAGATCCTTACAGTTATGATGGTACTGGAAAAGCCCATTGCAATGCACCATTTTAGACAACAGTCGAGAGAGACCCTCCATAGCAAGCGTGAATAGGTAAGGGGATAGAGGATCCCCTTGCCGTATGCCTCTGTGAGTCATAAAAGTCCTTGTTGGGATGCCATTAATGAGAGCGCTCAAATAGGGCGTTTGAATGCACTGGGAGATCCAATGACAAAATTTGGGAGGCAAACCGATATACTGCATGCAATCCCTTAAATAATCCCAGGCAAGTGTGTCAAAAGCTTTATAAAGATCAATTTTCATAACATAACTGTTGATCTTTTTGCCTTAGTGATACTCCCCCATTAGTTCCTGAAGCAACAGAATATTATCACCAATACTCCTCGACGGTAAGAAAGCCCCTTGCTCCTTACTTACCACCTCAGTCAAAACTGCCTTTAGACGCTCAGCTAGAAGAGAGGCTATAATTTTATAGATAGTATTGCAGCAAGAAATCGGTCGATAGTTAGTAATCTTCTCAGGTCGCTCCTTTTTAGGAATTAAACAGATGTAAGTATGATTAATTTCTCGTAACATTTTACCCGAGGAGAAGAACTCATGGACTGCTTCAGTGAGTAATTGACCAGTGATAGACCACATTTGTTGAAAGAACCCAGCTGAAAACCCATCCGGTCCCGGAGCTTTTGAGCTATTCAGTCGAAATAAGGCCTCCTTGATTTGCAAAGCCGTGAATGGGGCATTTAACATGTCTAGAGTGGCCTGATCTGGAGTAAAGTCCAGCACATTTATGATCCCAAACTCATTCCTCCTCGGTCCTTCATGACAGCCCATGAGTTGAGCAAAGAAATCCCTAACGTGAGAAGCCACAGCCTCTTGACCGCTCTATAAATTACCATCCGAATCAAACAACTCAGTGATAGTGTTCTTGTTGCGGCGAGCAAGGATCGCTGCATGAAAAAATTTTGAGTTTCGGCCACCCTCTCTTAGCCAAGTTTGTTGTGACTTTTGCCGAAGAATGGAGTCATGTAATGTCAAAGCTTCTTGATACTTAAGCATACTATCAGCTTCAAGGACCCGCAGGTGCTCATTTAGGGGGTCTCTATAGCACTGCTGCTGTAAGTCAGCCAAATGAGAACCCAACATCTGAATATTAAGAGTTTGCTACTTACTAAAAATTTTTATCGTTTTTTTTGCCATTTTCAATTTCTGCATGAATTGGTAGCCCTTGAAACCATGAACCTCCACCCTCCAGACTTGAGCTAGCAGTTCCATGAACCCTTCAACCCGTAATAAACCATTGAAAAATTGAAAAGGGGCTCCAAACCTGCGAGTAGCAGAGTGATGTTGAATGAGGTTAGGCGTGTGATCTGAAAATACCGGGTCCCTAAACACCGCTGAGTCGAGATGAAAGGAGTGGAGCCATTGTTGGTTAACCAACGCACGATCCAACTTCTTCCTGATGTATATATCACCTCGTTGTTTGTTTTCCCAAGTAAACCACCGGCCATTGCCTCGAAGATCAACCAAATCAGTGTCACGAAAGAATTGTTGGAGTTCACTACTCGAACCACCATGAAATCTAACTCCTCCCTCCACCTCTGAGGAGTTGAGACTGCAATTGAAATCACCGACAACCAACCATAGGTAAGTCAGTCCAGATTGAAAGTCTATCAACTCCTGCCAAAGATCAGATCGTTGGTAAGCAAGATTGGCTACGTAAATAAGAGTAACCATGTATTGAGCCGTGTCCTTTTCCTTGCAACAAAGATGCATAAATTGAGCGCCCATCCTTAGGACTTGAACATCTACTTTCTCTGAATTATACTAGCACAAAATACGACCATTGTAATGATGAGCATGATTGGTGAAAAGGTTCCACTAAGATCCCAAAAAATTCAAACCCTTCCGATCTACTGTAGTTTTTATTTTTGTTTCCAACAGTCCTACCAAAACAGGGTTGGAGGTAGCAACTAACTGTTTCACCATCATTTTTTTGAGGGGGTCATTAAACCCCCTCGTATTCCACACAAGGAAGGACATTATTAAAAAAGGCATTCAGGGGATATAATCCCCTTATGCTTTTTCTTTTTAGCTTTCTTTCGCATCACTGAATTCTTGCCCAATCTAGCTAAGTCTTGAGGGAGCTCCCCTTCTTCTTGATCAGGATCAGCAGAAATGTCCCCACTCCCTTGCCTGGGCTCCCCTCCTACGGGGTTGGCATCTAAAGTTGGATCCCCACCTGAAGAGGCTGGCTCCTGAGCATCAGATAAAAGGGTCGGCCCATCAAGGCTAGCCATCTCTCCTAGCTCATTCGGTGGTGCTAAGTCGACCGAGTACTGGTCAACCTTTGCTGCATGCTCCTCTGATCCTATAGGCATCGGCCTACTGCAATCCTGAGATGTACTGTCTTCCGGTGATCCATTTACTGATGCACTCCCCGAAGCTTGGGCCAAACCAGCCACCAGCTCACATTGCCTATTCGGGTCAGGAGCAGATGGTATAATCTACACAGAGGGTTGAATGGCACCTCGGGCTAGGTCCTCCGACCAACCTGACAAAAATTTGCGTCCCGTCTGCACCCACTTCTTACTAACTGCTTGTGGTTTCCAAGGGTAGGAGAGGGGAATGCTGTCACAAATCAACTCACCAGCTGCATCTAACCGTCGGATGTTCACTTTGTCCGGAAGCATGGCATCCTTGGCCACTTCAATACAAATTTTGGCATACCCGATTCGATCCATAGTTGCTGTTTGGGAGTCCAGGCATATCGGTTTCCCAATGCCGCTAGCTAGGTGACTAAGTCCCTCCAATGTCCAGTACTCCAAAAGGAGGCCATGAAATTGAACCCAAAGTGGAATAACCTCAACCGAGCTTCTGTCCAAATCCATACCTGGTCGCCATTGCCGCAAAAATAGAGGTTGGTCACCCACATGCCATGGCCCAAGTTCAAGGATCTCGGTGACATTGGCTTCCGAGGAGAACTTGAATAGGAACAACCCATCATCCATGGGCATTGCTTTCTCGAAGCCTTTCTTGCTCCATCTAGCCTTGGCTCAAGCATTGACCGCCGGAAAGGCCAGTCGTTTGCCCCAAAAAAACCAACCAACGCATTTGACCAAGCTTTGGCGCCAACCTGAAGCAGATCTGTCGGGGGAGAGATGACTCCATTCTGAAGCACATGGGGATTTCTTACACTGAATTTCTTACAATTTATGTTTTTTTTTCACCTTTTACATGTTCAAATTAAGAGTAAATTTTATTTTTCTTAATTTATAATTACGTATTATATTTTTTAAATCAAATTTTTAAAATATCTTCAATTTTGAAAATGATTATGATGTAGCTATAAATTTTTTCTTCTCCAAATAATTTGAAGAGACCGAGAATAATTCATAACACTACAACAAAGTTAACATTGCTATGAAAAAAAACATTTCCTATAGTTTTTTGCTTTTTGTTTCATCGAACAAAACATCGTCAAATCCCCTTAGCTGAAAACTATAGGCCACATTTTCAGAAATAGTAACCAATAGTTTTTGATTAGTAGTTAAATATTATTAGCTACTCATGTGGGTTATTTGAAAACAATCTCTCTACTAGTTAGGGATAATATTGCGTACTACTGGACTTCTCCAGACTTTGCATCTCATCGAAATTTTTACTGAGTGTTGTTGTAAATACTATTAGCTACATTTTCGTAATCGTAGCCAAATATTTTTAGTTATGCTTTTAGAAACATAGCGAAATGTTTTTAGCTATGTTTCTAAAAGTGTGTGTTTTTGGCTACATTTTTTGAAACATAGCCAGATATGTTTTTATAGACATAGCTAAATTTTTTTAACTACGTTTATAAAAATGTAGCCAAATATTTTTAGCTACGTTTCTAAAAATGTAGTACAAATTTTTTAGAACATAGCCAAATGTTATTTAATGTTGCGATATATTATTTATTGTTGATATATTTTTTATTTTGAACTTGTTATACAAATAAATCGTATAAAACATTATTAACTCAAAATTTCAAGCATTGTATATATAAAGTAAAATTATATAAATATTATTAAATTATACTAACAAAAAGAATATTCTTCATATACAAGATATTAATGACAACTTTAACAATTCTTATAGATAAAGCAATAAATAAACAAACCAATTTACAAATTATAAACGCTTAAATTACAAAAATATTAGAGCATCACTTGAACGATTATTTAGTGTTGTCCATGACGATGAACATGTAATAATATAAAAAGTTGTGAGATCCCACATATGTTAGAGAGGAGAACGAAGTAAGCCTTATAAGGGTATGAATACCTTTTCCCCATAGACGCGTTTTTCCGGGTACAGGAAGAGTAAAATCGTGAGGGTCTTGGCCCGATGGATAACCCAAAGTAGATAATATTTGTGAGCAAGTGGTCTGGGTTGTTACAAATGGTATCAGAGTCAGTTCCTGAACCGTTGTGCCGGTGAGGACGCTGGGCCCTAAGGGGATGGATTGTGAAATTCCACATCAGTTAGAGAGGAGAACGAAATACACCTTATAAGGGTACGAATATCTCTTCTTCATAGACCCTTTTTTCCCGGGTGCGGAAAGAGCAAAACTGTGAGGACCTTGACCAGATGGGCAACCCAAAGTAGACAATATCTGTAGGCAAGTGGTCTGGGTTATTACAAAAGCTTAGTCAAAATACGTTAAAAATATTGTGAGTATTGAACCAATAAGTATTTAGTTCTAATTAAAGCAAACATCACATAACTTTACCATTCATAAAATAATCACTCAACAATTGCATCTTCCTTAATTATGTAATCCAAGAAAAAATATATTAATTTAAATTATAATACAAACAAAAATTGAAAGAAAAAAGGATAGGAGATATAATTGATATAGAATTAATAACCTTTGCTTTCCTCTTCGTTTCTATTATAATTCGGGTCAATTAATCTTCTAAATAACATATCATGCTTTGCTATTTTTGCTCGAGTTTCTTATAATGCACCTTAAGCTCTAATAATGAGCATCTTATTTTAAAATTGAAAAATAAAACCAATAGTCAATCCAAATATTATTACTAACTACTACATTAATAGATGAACTAAAATATTGAACAAAATTTTATACTTACATAGTTGTTTTCTACTTCTTTTGACACCCACCCTTTACCTTCCTTATAGTGAGTGATTTTATATAGCGTGATCATATCACACTCTTCCCCAGAACCCGCTTCATTGCGAGACTTGGGACTGGGTGATGATGATGATGATTATATCACACTCTTATCTATGTAGTTCCTTCTCACTTTGTTTAAAAAAATACAAGCCAAAATAAATAATGTGGTATTTATTGATATAATTATAACTTGCAAACAAATATCTTACATATTTATTTCGAACAACTACAAATAATTTTGATCCTTAATAATGAGGGGTTTTCATTTCTACTCTACTAACCTTTGCCTTTCGCAATTTTCCTAAATAAAGAAAAAAAGATAAGATAATCGTTAAATCATCTAATAAGATTAATGGAAGAAAGCGTGAAGGCAAAGAAAATAAAACTGAACTTTCTGGTCAAACTAATAATCACACAAACTATTCCAATTTTCTTGAGATATTCATTCAAGAACATGTCTTCGTGCTTCCGCATCAGAAGGAAAAGATTTATAATACTGATGCAACTTGAAACGACGATCCTTGATTCTTTGTTTCAATAATGAAGTAACACAATTTGAAACATCTAGGTTCACAATATTCATAATATTCAATTTCAACTGTAAACAATAAGTACAAGTGTAATTTTAAAATTATCAAAACAATATTGCGTATAGTTAAATATACTGAAAAATTACCACACCTTTATTTGAAGTATCTTTAAGCAGGTTATCTTCCTTTAAGTCCTTAACTTGTTTCATGTAAGAGTATCTCACATTGACTAAACATGAAAATGTTAAAGCGTATATAAGTAGTAAGGGACAACTATGCAAATAATTGGTTCTAGTCATTTTGACAATAGTTGACCCAAGTCTAATTATTCTTAATGGATTCTACACTTTACCCATATTATAAATTTTAATATGGTATCAGAGCAGGTTTGGTCCGAATTATTAATTTTTTCGTTGTCTGTCTGGATGTCCAATCTCAGCGGCCCAGTCTAATTACTATTATGTCATTGTCTAGCTATAACTGGATGTCCAGTCCCAGTTGCACTTGAGGGGGAATGTTAGAGTATCTCACATTGATTAAACATGAAAATATTATAGCGTTTATAGGTGGTAAGTGACAACCATCCAAATGATTAGTTCTAGTTATTTTAGCAATGGTTGACCCAAGCCTAATTATTGTTAATGAATTCTAGACTTTACCTATATTAAAAATTCTAATTTTTCAGACAAGATAATAATGTTCTTGCAATAATCCCTAGCTTACTTGAAAATTTCGCATATTCAACCTTATTTACAAGACAACCTTGCTGAGTATCATTCTAATACTAGTGGTAGAAGCTGACAACAAATCAATAATAATAAGATAATAGTAGAATATATAAATCATCTCGAAAGGTTGAGCTTACCGAAAGACTACTTTGTCATAATGTAACATTGATTTAAATATCACGTGTCAATTAAAAGATACATAACAAGTCTTGTCTTTTGACAAGTTTTTTTTATCTCTTTTCTTTTCTACTTTCTTCTTGTTGCTTCTTTTGCTTCTATGGAATCTGAAGAGTTAAATGTTCTTAATGAACAATGTCATCAAATGACCATTGAAGAATCGGAGGAAGAAGGGGTGGTTATTGATGCAGGGGATATTAAAGGTGTGATTGATATCTGCTAGAGTTTAGTAGGAAGTTTTCTAGCAAAGAAACCAGTTAATGCGCATTCGATGAAGGATACATTGGCATCAATATGGCGTCCTGTAATGGGTGTTTACATTAAGGATATTGATCCTAACATATTTATTTTTCAGTTTTTTCATGAACGAGATATGCAAAGGGTAATTGATGATGGTCCATGGACGTTTGACAATCAGTTATTACTGATTAAAAAGTTTTGCTCGACTAATCAACCGGAAACTATAGTTTTTCATAAGGCTGATTTTTGGGAGCAAGTTCACAAAATTCCAGTTGGTTTCATGTCTGAAAAAGTTGCCCAGACAATCGGGAATTTCATTGGTGAATATGTTAAGTCTGATCCGAAAAACTTTACAGGCACTTGCGCAATTATATGAGAATTCGAGTTGTGGTGGATGTTAACAAGGCCATCAAGCATGAGATGAAGATAAAGCGACAAGGTGGTGTATGGGTCACTCTGAACTTTAAATATGAGAGATTACCTTCTATTTGCTTCGTTTGTGGCATGTTTGGCTATATTGAAAAATTCTGCAAGGTAGTTTATGATTCCACCATAGGAGATGTCACAAGGAAGTTCGATGAAACCATTCGCGCTAATTTGAGAAGATCGCGTCCTGTAGTGGGCAGTCAGTGGCTTCGTGAAATGCCACCACTGGTTGGAACTCTGAGGAATCCGGGGGAGACAATGGCGAAGGCGATGGCAGTTGATAAAACTGATTTTGGAAAGACCGAAAATTATGGTAGCAATATAGAAAGCGGAGATAATGGTTCTGTGTTAAATGCCAATATTGTAATTGATAGCAAGAAAGGGAAGGAGATCGTGGAGGATTCTAGTGAAAATGAGAAGACTGCGGCACTAATAAGGGAAGATGAAGGCATCGTTTTGCTGGATTCCAAACGAAAACGTATGGAAGATAATAAGGGAGTGGAGGCTATTGCTTCTGTGCCTGAGTCTAACCTCAATATTTCTTTTATTATGGACTCAAAAAACGCGCTATTGGCCACAGGCCCGCCAATCCTCATGAGCTGTATAAGTTGGAATTGTCGTGGGATGGGTAACCCACGAGCAATTCATACTCTTCAGGACATAGTTTTCGCTAAAACACCCAAAGTGCTCTTTCTTATTGAAACTTTATTCAGTAGGGAAAAACTGGATCGCATTAAAAATCTGATAGGCTTTGAAGGTTTATTTTGTGTTGAGCCTATCGGACAAAGTGGAGGATTAACTTTATTATAGAAGAATAAAGACGAAGTGAGATTGTTAGGTTATTCTCGCAGACACATTGATGTAGAAATTTGTATCAAAGGGATGGAAGGTTGGCGTCTTGTAGGTTTTTATGGAGAGCAACAAAAGGGAGGAGGGTTGGAATTTGCTTCGGAATCTTGTTACCAAGTCAAATTTGCCTTGGGTTTCTATTAGGGATTTCAATAACATTCTCCATTAATCTGAAAAGCGTGGAGGTAACCCTCAACCAGAGCATCTCCTTTCGGGCTTTCAAGCTGCTATTGCAGATAGTAACTTGATTGATTTGGGAATGCATGGGTACGGCTTCACCTGGTCTCGTGGCAACGATGTTAAGGGTCTAATTGAGGAACGTCTAGATCGTGCTTTTGCCTGTTCAAGATGGATTCGGAAGTTTCCTTATTATAAGGTTAGTAACTTGGACTTAAATTCCTCTGATCATACTCCTATTTTTCTAGATCCTATGGTTGCTTCTTTTCAAGTGGGCATTAAACGGTTCAAGTTTGAAAACGCCTGGTTAAAGGACTCTAAGTTTCTCTCTGTGGTTGAAAACGTTTGGAGTCAAAATAAGGGGATTCCGTTGAAGGACAAATTGCGAATTTGTAGTGAAACTCTAGCAATTTGGGGAAAGGAGATAACGAGGAATTTTAAGGAAAAACTTACTAATTTAAAGGCTGATATGAAACGGGCTCATAAAGGAGGGTGGATTGTCCGATGCTGATTTTCGTCGGTTTCAAGAACTTTATCATGAAACACTTCGACTGCAGGAAATTTTTTGGAGACAAAGGTTTAAAATGTTGTGGCTTCAAGATGGTGATTCCAATTCCAAACTCTTCCATGTCGTTGCTTCTAAGCGGAAGAGAAAAAAATCATATCTCTCAATTAAAAGATTCCACAGGAGTGACTCGTGATTGGAATTCTGGTATGGCTGATATTGTTGTTGATTATTTTAAGGTTTTATTTACTGCAACCCACGTGAATATAGGTACTATTGCTGCTACCCTTGAGCCTAAAGTTTCTGAATCTAATAATGATCTTCTGTTAAAACCTTATACGGTAGAGGAAGTGAAGAGTGTTATCTTCAGTCTTCATCCTGATAAAGCTCTAGGCATGGATGGGATGAATGCGGCTTTCTATCAGAGTCTTCAGTTTTCATCTTGATAAAGCTCCAGGCATGAATGGGATGAATGCGACTTTCTATCAGAATTGCTGGAAAATTGTAGGGGAGGATGTAACTCGGGACTGTCTTGGCTTTCGTCATAATTGTTATTTGCCTGAAGATCTGAATAAGACAGCAATTGTTTTAATCCCAAAGAAGAGTTCGGTTGAGACCTTGGCTGATTTGAGGTCGATTGCTTTATGCAATACTCTGTATAAAGTAATAGCAAAGATGATTGCAAATAGATTGAAGAAAGTCCTCCCTGATTTGATCTCAGAAAATCAGAGTGCTTTTTTTCCAAACAGGCTCATATCTGATAATTTCCTTGTGGCTTATGAGATTAATCCTTTTCTTAAAAGGAAAACTCAGGGGGATGAAGGTAAAGTTGCTCTTAAACTTGATATGAGTAAGGTGTATGATAGAATTGAGTGGCATTATTTGGAAGAAGTGTTAATCCGATTATGTTTCAATCTGCAATTGGTTAGATTAGTCAAATTATATGTTTGTTCTATTCATTATTATGTGACCTGTGAAGGTAAGTTGTTAGGACCTATTTATCCTGAACAAGGGATGAGACAGGGAGATCCTCTCTCGCCTTATTTGTTCATTTTATGTGCGGAGGGTCTGTCATCTATGATCAGATCAAGGTCGAGGAATTATTCATAGATGTAAGGTTATTGCAGGTGCACCTTCTGTCTCATATCTTTTCTTTGCCGATGATAGCTATATTTTCTTTTTTGCTAATCTTATGGAGGCTCAAGCTGTCAAGGATATTTTGCATACTTATGAATTGGATTCGGGTCAGCTTGTGAATTTTAATAAATCTTCTATTAGATTTAGTTCAAATACTTCAAACCATCAGAGGAATGTCATTTCTTCTTGTCTTTCTGTTGATTTTGGATCTATGGAAGCTGCTTATTTGGGTTTACCTTCTTTTATTGGGAGAGACAAGAATAAAATTTTCTCTTTTATTAAGAAGAAGTTGTGGAAGCGGATGCAAGGATAGAACATGACTTTTCTTTCACAGGCTGGCAAAGAAGTTTTACTGAAATCTGTTGCTCAGTTTCTTCCTAACTATGCTATGACTGTTTTTAGATTTCCGGTGGGTGTTTGCAAAAAGATTGAGACAATGCTTAATTCCTTTTGGTGAGGTACGAATTTAAGACAAAAACAAGGCATTCCGTGGATGGCCTGGGAGAAAATGTGCTGGCCGAAACACCTAGGGGCATAGGTTTCAGCACTTTTCATGATTTTAATATGGCTTGCTCGGGAAACAGTGTTGGTGGTTTCTTTCTGATAATTCATCGTTGGTTACAAGAGTTCTTAAGGCTCGCTACTATCCTCAAAGCACAGTATGGGATGCTAAAAGGGGTAATAATCCTAGCTATACTTGGAGCAGTATTTTTTTAAGCATCGATTTTGTTAAAAAAGAATGTAGGAAACGTGTTGAAAATGGCAGCACTATTAAAGTTTGTTCTGACCCTTGGTTGCCGGATAAGGAGAATCCCTATATCACTTCTACTCTTGATGATTCCTATCTAAATCTTCGAGTTTCTTATTTAATCCTTCATGACCTTAAACAATAGAATTTGTCATTAATCTCAGTTTTATTTAATGAGCGAGATAGAGATCTAATTCTCCAAATTCCTTTGAGTTTCCAACGAAGTATTGATGATTGGTTTTGGGTCTTTAATAGGAAAGGGATCTATTCTGTTAAAAGTGCTTACCGCTTTATTCATGCAGCCCCTCGAGATTTGAATCAAGTTCTTCCCTCTTCTCTTTGTAAGAAATTTTGGTCTTTGAACATTCCAGCTAAGATGAAAATTTTCTTTTGGCGTTCATTAAATGCTTGCTTACTGTTTCGTGCTCTTCTTGTTCATAAAGGTGTTGAACCTAAATATGTTTCTCCTGTTCATAAAGGTGTTGAACCTAAAAATGCTTGCCTTTGTGTCCTATTTGTGGTATTGAACCTAAACAAGTTTCTCATGTTTTATTTGAGTACTATTGTGCTAAGGCAGTTTAGTCAATTTCTCAGCTGGGTTTATATCATTCCACCTTTGTTGCACTGCCTTCTTGGTTCTCTTTTGTCGCACATTATTATACTATTGATGATATGTGCTTGGCTACCTCAATTTGTTGGGCTTTGTGGAAGAACAAGAATGATTTGGTTTGGCATGGTCTTCAGCATTCAGCTCAAGCTATTCTTTTTCTCGCCCATTCAATGTTGACAAATTAGAATACTGCTAGAAGACGAGAAACTGCAGTTTTAAACCAAGGCCATCCTACTTCTATTTTTTGGCGAAAACCACCAAATGGTTACCTCAAAATCAGCACAAATGCTACTATTTTCAAAGAATTAAGGAAGACTGGTGCTGGTTTCGTTGTTCGTAATAGCAATGGCGATTGTCAGTAGCGAAGCTACAGCTTAGTCAGGGTGGGCATTTGCCCACCCTTAAATTTTTTTTTTAAGAATATATATATGCTGTATGCATATAGAGGTTGTGTTGTTGCCCAATGCCCATGGTGGATTTGTGCTGTCTGTCTTACTTCAAGGCATTGAAGAGACTCCAAGCACGCTCTAAGCCTCTAACAATAAATAATATATAATAATAATAGACTATTAATGTTAACAGCCAAAACTCTTTGAATTCCAACCTACTAAATTGAAGAGACTGATGCTGTCTGTCTTGTTTTTTTAATAACAAAATATCTAACCTACTAAATTTGACTATTCGTTGTTGTTAGACTATTAATGTAAACAGCCAAAACTCTTTGAATTCCAAAACATCTATAACCTACTAAATCCGTGCTCTTCGTGTATACCTCGCAGGGTTATTAAGTTTCATAAGAAAACAAATCTTTTCTTATGAGTTATGACGTGGGCGTGGCGGTGACTTCACGCTCTAGCTACCAAAGAAACTTGATTCTTTCTTCAAGTTTTTTTTAATTTGCTAGTCATGGACAAATGGGTGTCGACATCAAAGAAAAGATTTTTGGATGTTGATTTGAGAAAT
>JAOTBA010000002.1:12191077-12204433 GCA_025629845.1 Erythroxylum squamatum
ACCAAAATCCAACTTTTTACCTTACACAAAATAGCCAAGAACTACCTTCATCTTGCTGTCCAAAATCAACTTGTTTTTATCACAAGTTTTTTTTTGAAATTTTAAAATACTTGAAATTACTAAAGGAACATCATTTACAATGAACAAAGAATACCAAAATCACACCTATACAGGAGAAACAAAAAGAGAAAGCAACATTTCAAGCCACTATCACAGAGCCGCTGTCAACACAAAACAAAAGAGACATAACATTCAGCTAACAGAATCAATCCACATCTAGATCTTCCAACGACTTCTAACAGCCAAACAAAATTGATGCTGCATCCCATGGGCAATTATGGTCTCCCTGATCAAGTTAATAATAGAATCCGCTAACTCGTATTTGGTCCTTTCTAATTGTTTGTAAATACGTTCGTTTCTCTCCCGCCATATGTGGTAAAGGACCATTTGGAAAGAGGTCCGAATGAGGAGACTATCCGGTCTCCTTTGACGGACTGCACTAATAACCCCATCTAGGACATCATTCCACTCATAAGTAAAATTCAGGTTGCTCACTAGATATAATATGCGATTCCAAACTGCTTTGGTAAACTCACATTAAAAAAACAGATGGTTTCTGCTTTCATCAACTAACTTACAAAGCACACAAATGAGATCATAACTACCGAACCACCTGTCCTTTGTTCTTAATCTATTTTTGATGGTCAACCATAAATGAAAAGCTGCTTTAGGACATAATACTTGTTTCCAGACGAGATTAGACCATGGAACCGCTTCCGTCAACCCTCTCCAAATGGTACGAGCAGAAGAGGTTATGAAGTCTCCATTTTGAGTAAGAGTCCATAACATCTTGTCCGAAGAGTTATGAAGGGAGATACCTTGCAAATAGCTGATAAGAAGATAGCCAAACCGATGCCTAGACAAGCTATCACTCTCCCGCACAACCCATGCTAAAGTGGCGTTCTTAGGAATACGAGTACGAACTCCGTTTAATTCATCACACAGCCAAAGGGGACTTATCATATTCCAATTGTCAAACCAAAATAGATGTCATCTCCATTCCCAATTCTACTCCGAATCAAAGGATAAATCTTTTCACGCAAGTCTAGCAAGCTTTTAAAAATCCAAGAGTGGGCATACCTTATTTGGAGTTGCCAGAAGCTTTGATCATGAAGGCGGTATGCCTGCACCCATTTGACCCACAAAGCTTCTTTGTCCACAAATAGGTGCCAAATACGCTTCATAAGGAGGCTATTTTGCATTGTAGAAAATGAAATAATGCCCAAGCCCCCTTGGTTTTTTGGAGCAACAACTTCACTCCATTTTACCTTTGCTCCCTTGCATTGGTCATGCCGTCCAGACCATAAGAATGCTTTTAGAATCCGCTCCATTTCCTTGATCACTTTTTAGGGGTAGTCATATGAGCTGCCCAATGTATATGCATGCTATTCAAAACTGAGACGATCAAATTGACGCGAGCCGCATAGGAGAGAAACCGATTCTGCCAAGTATTAATTCGGCTTTTTAACTTCTCCAACAAAGGCAAAAAGTCAGAGAACCGAGGCTTGCCCAAGGTGATAGGAACTCCAAGATAGCGGAATGGAGTATTCTGAAGGGTTAATCCAACCAGATTACAAAGGCCATCTCTTTTGCGCACATCGGAAGATACATAAATGCCACTCTTCTGAATGTTTATGGTCATACCCAACCACCGAGAGAAAGTGGTCATCAAGTTCATCATGATAGCCAGTACTTGCGGTTCTGCTTGGCATAAAAGTAGCACATCATCGGCATAAATTAATTGAGAAAGGTTAAGGTCCTTACAGTTATGATGGTACTGGAAAAGCCCATTGCACTGCACCATTTTAGACAACAGTCGAGAGAGACCCTCCATAGCAAAAGTGAATAGGTAAGGGGATAGAGGATCCCCTTGCCGTATGCCTCTGTGAATCATAAAAGGCCTTGTTGGTATGCCATTAATGAGAGCGCTCAAAGAGGGCGTTTGAATGCACTGGGAGATCTAATGACAAAATCTGGGAGGCAAACCGATACACCGCATGCAATCCCTCAAATAGCCCCAGCCAAGTGTGTCAAAAGCTTTATAAAGATTAATTTTCATAACACAACTGTTGATCTTTTTGCCTGAGTGATACTCCCCCATTAGTTCCTGAAGCAACAGAATATTATCACCAATACTCCTCGACGGTAAGAAAGCCCCTTACTCCTTACTTACCACCTCAGCCAAAACTGCCTTCAGACGCTCAGCTAGAAGAGAGGCTATAATTTTATAGATAGTATTGCAGCAAGAAATCAGCCGATAGTCAGTAATCTTCTCAGGTCTCTCCTTTTTTGGAATTAAACAGATGTAAGTAGAATTAATTTCCCGTAACAGTTTACCCGAGGAGAAGAACTCAAGGATTGCTTCAGTGAGTAATTGACCAGTGATAGACCACGTTTGTTGAAAGAACCCGGCTGAAAACCCATCCGGTCCTGGAGCTTTTGAGTTGTTCAGTCGAAATAAGGCCTCATTGATTTGCAGAGCCGTGAAAGGGGCATTTAACATGTTTAGAGTGGCCTGATCTGGAGTAAAGTCCAGCACATTCCTGATCCCAAACTCATTCCTACTCGGTCCTTCATGACAGCCCATAAGCTGAGCAAAGAAATCCCTAACGTGAGAAGCCACAGCCTCTTGACTGCTCCATAAATTACCATCTGAATCAGACAACTCAGTGATAGTGTTCTTGTTGCGGCGAGCTAGGATTGCTGAATGAAAAAATTTTGAATTTTGGTCACCCTCTCTAAGCCAAGTTTGTCGTGACTTTTGCCGAAGAATGAGTCATGTAGTGTCAAAGCTTCTTGATACTTAAGCATACTATCAGCTTCAAGGACCCGCAGGTGCTCATTTAGGGGGTCTCTATAGCACTGCTGCTGTAAGTCAGCCAAATGAGAACCCAACGTCTGAATATTAAGATTTTGCTGCTTACTAAACATTTTTATCGCTCTTTTTTCCATCTTCAATTTCTGCATGAATTGAAGACTTTTATATTTTTAATGCATTGGGTATATCCTATAATAATATTGTTCTGTTTATTAATTTGAGAGGTTAATGATACCTTAAATAGCTTAAATGGAAAAAGTGAAATGTGATAGGTTATTGAATCTTACTATATTTTAATTTAATCAAAGGTGCAAATAGCTCGTAATGTTACAAAAGATCTAAAGTACTTATTATCGTTATCTTTAGTACAACTTTACATTTTAACATTTATAAAAATGTACTATATATACCCAAAAACTTATTAGAGTTAAGTTTTTATTTACCTATTATTGAACCATTATTCCAACTAATATGGCATGTCAGTGAAAAACTTATACTATATAAATGCTGACATGAATTTTAAAATTAAAATTTATTAAAAAATTAATTTTATTAACATGTTATATTAATATTTTATCAAAAATTAATTTAACCTTGGAACAAAAGAAAATTTACCAAAAAAATTGCAATAACTTAAATTCGTATAACTAAAAAATTTTATTCCCTGATCACCTTGAGAAAAGGTGGAAAAGATCAAGGGCCTAAAATATTTGGTCTAAAGATTAAAAAAAAAATAGAGGATTCGGCCTTCTTAGAGAAAGACAGCTAACTTAATTCATTACAAATCATTCGAAAAAGTGGACGTTTCATTACAAATGTAAAAGGTGGACGTGTAGAGGTTTACAAATGTGAGTTAGGAGGAAAAGAAATTGAAGAATCTTGTTCACCCAAAAAAGATGTCACTACAGAATTTTTACAGTAAAGATAATAATCTTTTAAACAAGAAAACAAGGTAAATTCGATATGAAGTTAACACAGTTGGTTGAATTCACCATAGGAACTTTACTAGCTTGTATAGCTTGTCCTATTGCAGATTAAAATTAGGATGAAGAAGTTATTGCAAGAGATTTAAAAGAATGAAAACAACAAACACCAAATTGTTATTATGTATTGTCAATACTTAGAAATATAATGTTTAAGTAACAACTAGGCCTAACAACCTGTACATATGTCTATCCTATATTAGTTATCTTTATATTAAAACATTGTGCAATGGATCTTTCTGATAATGAATATTCCCATAATTTGTTATTCCATCTCTCTTTTTCTTTCGCCAATATATTATGATTTTTTCGTTTTATGTGAATTCTTCCTTTCTAGTTCTTCTACTTCTATTATTGATTGTGATTTATTTCCTTAATTCAAATTCTTGAAAAATTTGGTATTAAAGAAATGAACCTAGTCAAGAAAAATGGTTAAAAGAATTTGTGGAGCAGAGTTACAAAAAATTTAGAAAAATGTTAAAAGCTTGATGAAGGCTCAAATGTGGAATGAGAAAATTCTTATAGAATCCTAGAATATAGTTGATAAGTAGGAGAAAGAGATGCTTGAACTCAAGTTAATGTTTACCCAATTTATATGAAGGTTTAGCATAAAATAAGGGACAACTTACTCCAGCAATCAAAAGCAAATAAGAGTAAATACTCAACATGCTCAACAAAGGACAGATATGTGGTACCAATAAGACTCAGTATGATTAAGTTCCTAGCATCCAAAAGAGATCATATTAAGTTACAACTATATCGATGTGAGTAGTTCTTTTATACTAGATCACATACTAAAAATCTTGAAAGTGGGTATAGTATTCTTGCATTTGGAGGAGTAGGCACAGGAATGTTACCAACTCTATATAAAGATAGAACCAAAATAGAATTTATAGAATGGAAAAGGTTCATTACCATGCTTAAGCACTGTTTTAGTATAAAGATTTTTTATGGTTTAATGGGGGAATTTAAGGGATTGAAATAAGAAGGATCAATTCAAGAGTATTATATTATTGTCACCAGAGGAGTACCTAATTTGACTTTTCCTTAAAGGGCTTAAACCTAAATTTAAGTTAACAGTGAAGTTGTTGGATCCTGTCTCACTTTAATAGGCCTATATGTTAGCATGGAAGTAAGAAGCAACAATGACGGCCAAAGGAAGCATGTCTATGTTTAAATGTGGGAGTATAAAAGTTTTCAGTAAAGGAGTGAAAATCAATGCAACTCCTCGAAGTCATCATAATGCGATCATTCCCAAGTCCCCTTCTATAGAAGGGTTACTTCCTACACTAGGTAACCAAACACAACCTAATTAATTTAAATTTAATAAAGTTTCAAGAACTGTTAGGAACAAGGAATTTACTGAAAAGAAAGCCAAAGGACTTTATTTCTCATGCGATGAGAGATATGTTTTAAGCCACAAATGTAAGAAGAAGCATCTTCATTTATATTTAGTAAAAAGGGAAGAAAATGCCTCATATACAATTAATGGGACAGAAAAAGAGTGGGTAGGTGAATAGTATACAGAACCAACTTCCCTTAATGTCTCCTTGCAAGAAATGACAGGGATGGAAAATGAGTGGGAATTTAAGTAAATGAGGATCTTAGGGCTGCACCAAAAGAAACTGATCCATATTCTAATATATAATGGAAGTACCCATAATTTTATGGACGTTTTAGTGATCAAGAAGAGAAAATGTGATATGAAGGAAATTAATCCACTTGTTATCATGGTGGGAGGAGGATTAAAAATAACTTATAACTAACATTGCATGAACTTTACATTGTTTACGCAAGGGCTAAAATTCACCACTAATTCCTTGGAGATAACTTTAAGAGGTTGTGATGTTGTGTTAGGAACGCGATGGTTAGTATGGTTAAATGAAATTTTATGCAATTAAAAAAAATGAACTTCAAATGGGAGGGAAACTAGTTACCTTGAATGACAATCCAAACAAGGGATCTAAGGTAGTTTCAAGGAGAGAATTTCATAAGAGGGATAATTCTACATAATGCAAACATATCCTATAGAATGTCAACTATAACAAGTCGATATTAAAGAAAATCAATGTAATGTTTTCAATGAGATTAATGGAATCTTAGGTTCCTATGTTGATGTATTCAAAGAGCCAAACTAATTATACTAACATATAATAATAATTTTGTCAAGGTGTAGAAATTAAAGGCATGTGATCAAGCAATCTATGTAGTTTTCCAATTTTATGGGCGATTTGCACGGTTTGCGTATCCATTATATATGGAGCTAACCTCAATTTTTAGAGATAGATGCTTTAGGAAAGATTAAAGTGATTTTAGGCTAACTACAATGAACCTTAGCTAGTTTTTGGAGATTTTAATGCAACCTTATTCAGGTCAGAAGCTGAGGAACATTCTAGCTTAAAGAATTTCACATAATGCTTCAAAAAGTGTGTGGAAAGTTTAGGATTGGAGGACTTGCACTAGAAGGGGCATAGTTTGCTTAGAGCAACAAATAAGAATTAAGATGGTTTCTTAGGAAGAAGTTGGATAGAGCTATGGATAGAGCTATAGTAACCTTGCATGGCTAACTAAATTTCTTAAAAGCAAAGCAAGGTTTATGGAGCCACTATTTCCATATCACATGCCTATTAAGATCGGAGACATGTTCCAAAATGTATGTAGAAAGTATTCTTTTAGATTGAACAATTTTTTAACTTTAGATGAAGGATTTCAGGATGCAATTTCAAAAGAGATGGTAATCAATTTACAATGCTCCCAATAATTTATATATATGTAAAAATTAAAGGCATCAAGTAAGAATTGAATAATTTGAATGTAAATAGGGACCCTAATACTAAACAAAAAGCTTTGAATGCAAAGGACAAGCTTATAAAGATCTAATAAAGGCTTTTTAATATCCAGGAAGCAAAGAGATTTTAATGAAAGATAAGCTAGCATTGAAGTACTACTTAAGTAAAGTTGAGGACCATGCATTATTACTAATGCAAAGGTCTAGAAATATTTGGCTAAAGGATGGAGATAGATGCACCAAATTCTTCTTTAACTTAATCTTAGCCAAGAAAAAATCCAGCAGCTTGTTCAATTTTTTCATAAAATGGCTCTTTGATTAGGCACTTGATAACCCACCATTAACTATTCATTAAATAAGAAGAGTTACTAAATGAGGCAGTGGCTTTCTTTAAGAATTTGATTAGATCATGCTTCCTTAGCTGCTCTTTAATGGAGCATCTTAAGTCTTTCATTGATATCCAAACTGGGTAAGAGGATGCTCAACTTGTCACTGAACAAGTTGATGTTTATGAAGTAGAAAAAATAATATTCTAGATGAATGAGTAGAAATCTTCTGGTCTTGATGGCTTGAATGGAATTTTCTATCATAAAGCTTATCCATAAGTGGTATCGATAGTGACATAAGTTGTTAAGAAGTTCTTCACTAGTAGAGTACTAATCAAAGAACTCAACAAAACATTTCTTTTTCATGTTCTAAAGATCCCCAATTCTCCATCTTTTGAGGATTTCAGACCAATTTCTTGTAGTAATGTCATATACAAGATCATTGCAGAAGTCTTGGTAAATAGAATTAAAGTGGAGCTTTAATCAATTATAAGTGATAATCAAGGTGATTTTCTCTAAGGAAGGCAAATTAAAGACAACGTTCTCATCGCCTAAGAATTTATGAAGGGATAATCTAGGAAAAAAATATCCATAAAATTGTGCTAAAATGGATTTCAATAAAGATTTTCATAGCATAAATTGATAATTTGTTTCTAATTTGCTTGAACTATTTGTTTTTTTGTAACTTTTAGAAATTGGACGACTTATTCCTTTTTTTTCAAGGATAAGGCTAAATTTGTTCAGATTTTGATGAAGACCTTAAAACAAGTTAGTGATATTTGGGCTAGATATAAACTACAACAAAAGTCATACTATCATTGCCTATAGTGCAATCCAACATTTGGAGAGGCTCAGAACCTTGACTAGTATGGCTATTAAGTCTTGCACCTATTTTAGATTTCCTTTGGTTACAAGAAGGTTTTAATTTAAAGAATGATTGACTTTGTTCAATTTTTTTTTAAAGAGATTGAGAAGTTGGACTAATAAGGAACTATTTTTTATAGGTAAGCTTCAACTTCTAAAGTATGTTGTTAATTTCATGAACATCTATTAGAGTGTCCATATGTTCTTATCTAAAGGCCTAATTAAAACAATTGAGGAGCTGATGAGAAACTCCTTGCAGGCTAAGATGAATGTTAGAAAATCCAATGATAAGGTTAAATAATTGGAGTTATGTAAACTTCTTATTTAGGGTGCCTAGAGATCACTCATATAAGTGTAAGAAACAAGGTATTAATGAATAAAATTTTTTAGAGAGTGTTAGCAAACAAGGAATCGTTATGGATGAAGTGGATGCACAACAAAATATTGAAGGGTGCAAGTATTTGGGCACTTACAAGCATAGCTTCTCACTCCTAATTTATAACACAATTGCTAAAGATAAGAAGATCACTAGAGCTAAATATTAGTTGTAGGATTGGAGATGGCACCTCAAGTTTCCTATAGTATGATAATTGGACAGATAATGGAGCCTTAATAAGAAATGCATTAGTTTATCTAAGCTATGGAGGAAATCTTAAACTAGGCTAAAGTATGCAGGTATAAAATAAGGCACTTGATCCCTAATTACTAGCTTAATACATAGATGAGGGATTGTTATGTAAGCAACAATTATTCAGAAGGAAATTTCATAAACAAAGATTGTAAAGAATAACTAATACTTAAAGGCCAATAAGAAGCATGGCACAAGCTTATGTGCAATAGGAATCTTATGGCTAGAATCTCCTTCCTTATGTGTTTGATAGCTAAGAATAGAATGAACACATTGGATAGGCTACATTTTCTCCAAATTTAGGACATTTATGTCCTATGCAAATTAATAGTCGAAATTATACCCTATTCATTTTTATATGTAACTACTCTAAAGCTATTTGCAATCATGTTAAAGATCTCATGCATTAGAACACTAACTTAGATGATATCTTAGATACTCTCCTATGGTTACAAAATAACAATAACATTCTTATAGAGGACTTAGTTGCCTACTTAATTGCGTTTGGAACTTGCCTATAAGTTATCTAGAAGGAGAGGAATACCAAACGATTCAAACACCAAGAGACACGTATAGAAATTTGCAACTTACTCTAGCTAGAATCAGAGAGTAATTAATTCTTTCCAAAGACTCAAAACGTATTAATGAGCATATAGTGCGAGTATGGAGAATTGGTTACGGGTAACGCATTCAGATACATCTTTCATGTGTTGCCTAATTAAAATGCAGGCAGTGTTTATATCAGAACGAGTATAAATGTAGATACCAGATCGTAGTGAAGAACAATGATAGGAATTACTAGTTCTCGGTACCATAAGGTAGAAACCTTGATGTAATCAAACTAGAAGCAAGTTGAGGCACACAAAAAGACCAGTAGAAAGTTAAGGACTATAACAAGGAAACCTACGAGAAAACATAGCAAACAATCAAGTAGTTTAAAGAAAATAAATATGGAATGAGATACAAGTTGAGAGACAATAAAGGCCAATGACATTTGAACTTAAGGAAGACATAAGCTTACCTTGTATACAGGACACATGGAACAGAATTCCTAACCCACTTGTAATGCTTTGGTGAACCTTCCTTGTGTGATTTTGTAAATGGCTTTAATATAATGTTAACTTGGTGATGTACTCAGGGATTGGATAGTTTTTCACTTATAGATCCCATTTATATTTCAATGAAATATTATTTGAAATAATATACGTTACAATCATTAAGGAAGGCATGGAAGCCATTAAAATTCAACTATATCATTACTATGGAGTGCAGAAGGATGTCATACAACATTCCATTTGTGAGTTGATGAATCAAGACTTCATAAGACACAACATTATTGTATTTGCTTAACCAATGTTCTTAGTTAAGAAAATGGATAATTCATAATGTATATGTATGGACTACAAGGAGCTCAATAAACATATAATCAAGGATAAATTCCTAGTTCCTCTAATAGAAGAACTTTTAGATAAGTTGCATGACTCCATCACTTTTCAGAGTTGGACTTGAGGTTAGGTTATCATTAAATTAGGACGCAACCTAAAAACATTCTAAAGGAAGTCTTTAAAAATCATAAAGGTCATCACAAATTTCTTGTCACGCTCTTAGAATTAATGAGTGCACCATATACATTTGAATGCTTAATGAATGACATCTTAAAACCATTCCTCAAGTGAGTCATCTTTGGGTTTTTTAATGACATACTTATACATAGCTACTCTTTTCAGTCATATTTAGAGCATCTCAATATAGCAATGTAGACAGTTCAGGCAAATCAATTATTTATCAGATGGAGAAAATGTGTGTTTGGGGCAAGACAAGTTAAGTACTTGAGGTATTTATTATTAAAAAAAGAGTGATAACAAATATGATGAAGCTATTCAGGGATCGCTTACTGCTAAGAACATCAAATAACTGAGAGATTCTCTTTCCCTCATTAGATATTATTTTAGATTTATAAAAGGGTATAGGTAGATAGCCCACCCATGACTCAAATATTAAAGAAACTACATGCTTCAAATTAAAATTGGTAGTAAAAAGAGAAAGGGACTTAGAGAATCTCAAAAGGGCCATCACCATAACCACAATTCTAGCTCTTCTTGACTTCTCCAAATCATTCATTATAGAAGCATATGTGAGTGAAATGGGAATTGAAGCAGTGCTACAATAGGAGAAACATCCTATAGCATTTTTTTAATAAGGTTTTGGAGGTGCTAAGGATTGTCAACATATAAGGAGGAGTGCTTAGTTGTAATTAAGACCAATAAATAATGACATCATTACCTCAGTGTGAAGCTTTTTATTGTTCACACCAATCCCAAAAAGCCTTAAATATCTCTTAAAGCAGTGTATCATTATACCCTTTCAACAAACTTGGCTCCCTAAGTTATTAAGATATGACTTTGAAGTACATTATAGGAGTGGGAAGGAGAATTTAGCAAATGATGCCTTATCGATACTTACAACTCGAAGTTGTTAGTAATGTCTATATCATAAGTGCATTCTAATCTAGTAGAGTTATTAAAAAAGGGTTAAGAAAAGGACCTTACTGTGTAGGACTTAAGTATGAAGCTAGAGGTGGAAATTGTAAATTTAAAGGCTTATGAGTGGAGAAATGGGTTATTATGGTGGAAAGGAAGGATAGTGATTAAGTTTAATTCAAAATTAAGAGATAAACTGATTAAAATTTGGCATGACGAAGCTACTATTGGACATTTAGAAGTATTAGAAAACCCCAAGAAATTATAAAACTTGTTCCACTAGAAAGGATTGGCCAATTAAGTTTTGCATGGTTTATCAAAGAAACAAATATGATACCTCAATATATCAAAACTGCTCTAACCATTAACCATCCCTAAAGGAAGCTGGAGAGAAATTAACTTGGATTTCATTGAGGGCTTTCTTGTGTAGGAAATATCGTGATTTTGGTGATGGTTGACAAATTCGCCAAATATGTTCATTTATTCTATGGGGCATCCGTATTTGGATTTGAATCCTATGTAATTATTCATTAATCACATCTTTAAGTTACATGGAATGCCTAATGTAATCGTAAATGACTGAGATTTGACATTCTTGATTTAATTCTAGCAAGAGTTATTTAGGTCACGAAGGGCCAGTTTAAGGTATTCTATAAAAGAGAGACTGCTAATAAGATTTTACAAACCTAATTAAGGTTTTTTATAAAGAAACTCCTTGCAAATGGTATGAGGGAGTTTCCTTGGCATAGTGGTGGTACAATACCACCTATGATTTAGCCATTTGTTAAACCATATTTGATGTTTTATATGGATACCCTTCACTAGTCCATTTTCCATATTTGGCGAGAGACTCTAAGATTATGGAAGTTGACTAGGGTTTAAGGGACAGAGAGATAACCTTATGATAACCAAGTTCCACTTGAAGAGGGCCTAATTATGCTTGAGTACTTAAATATGCTTGAGTACTAATCTAGTTACTTTTTTAATTATGCTTGGGTACTTATTGTTGGACCAATGGTGGTTGACAAATTAAATCCTTCTATATTTTGCTAATAATAAAATTTATAGAATTGGTTAAGAAATAATTTCAGGTATTTTGGATTGAAATTCAAGTAAAGGATTAATACAAATCAAGATTGACATATCTTCAACGTTCAAGAGATAAACAATGTGCATATAATTCAAATTCGTATCCCAACAAACAAAGATTGAAGATTATGTTAGATATGTACGTTGGAGCCAGACAAGTCGACCAACAGGTTACCAGTCGACTAATAATTATCATATCTGTTATGTGGAGTTTAGACAAGTCGACCAGAATGTTACAAGTCGACTAATAATATCAGATCTGTCAGTTCGTGTCAAGACAAGTCGACCAACACGTTGCAAGTCGACTAAAAACAACAGACCTATAAGTTGGATAAATGGACTAGTCGACTATCAGTCTATTAGTCGACTATCAGTCTATTAGTCGACTATTCGAAGAGCGGAGCAAAAAGGTTTCTGAAAAACGTTAGTGTTAGTCGACTGATTATTTGAAGACAAGTTTACTATAATGTACTAGTCGACTATTAAACATCGACTAGTCGACTATCAGGTGCAGCTGAACAAAATCTGACCGAGTCAATTGATTACAAACGGGAAGAAAATCATACTACAACGGCTAGGAGCATTCTACAACGGCTAGGAGAGTTCTACAACGTCTAGAAAACATCTTGAAGCCTGCAAATAAATTACGAAACATCAAAGGATCGATTACACAAGTCCAAAGTGAAGAAAAGTCACATAGTTCCATATTTGCTCTCAATTTTGCTCTTAGCATGTCCTTAATTCTATTCAGCTGTACTGAGAGTTATCATTTCAATTTACTATCATTGTGATTATTGTGAGTTTAGTGATTAGAGGAAAATCACTTGGGAGGTAGGATTTGTGCCGAAAAACAGATCGGTTATGAGGTGTAGCTTGAGCCGGAAGTCAAGTTGTATTGAAAAATTCATACTGAACTAAAAAGTGTGTAGTAAAGTGTTTTGCCAAAATTCTAAGTGGGAGCTTAGGTAGAGGACGTAGGTCTTAGCACCGAACCTCTATAAAAATAGTGTTTGCCTCTCTTCCCTACTCTTTACATTTAAATTTGTTTGATTGTTTTGTGTGTATTAACTTTCGGTTTTTGTAGAACTTTGCTAAAAAGTTTCAAAGATCTATTCAACCCCCCTTCTAGATCGTTTTCAATTGGTATCAGAGCAGAAAAATTCAGGGATGGCGCTAAGTTTGACACACAACAACCTAGCGGAAGAAGGTAACACAAATAATCGCCCTCCTTTGTTTAATGGTACTAACTATTCTTCTTGGAAAAATCCTATGAAGTATCATATTATAAGCGAGGGAGTGGAGTATTGGAAGATCATCATC
>JAOTBA010000002.1:12209957-12220511 GCA_025629845.1 Erythroxylum squamatum
TTAACTTGACTGGTGAACGAATTGGTCCTTGAGGGAGACGACTTTAGAATATTTGCTGTGTGGATACTAGGACGATTGTGTGCACTTGCAGAAATAATCGATCACATCCATAGAAGGAGCATTGGTGAAAATATACTAATTGCCTAAGAATTATTCAAAAGTTACCATGAGAGGAATGAGATAAGACTCTGTGCTATAAAGATTGATTTCAACAATGCTTTTGACTTCCAGAATTGTAATTTCTTATTCAGTACTATAGAAGCCTAGGGATTCTTGCTAAATTCACTAATAGGGTAATATAATGTGTTACTTCTAATTTATACTCGACCTTAGTCAATGGAGAACTAACTAAACTATTCAAAGCTGCAAAAGGTCTTAGATAAAGATATCCTTTTATCACTATATTTGTTCACCCTATATATAGAGACACTCAACAAACTAATTGCATTTAATATTACCAATGAGTCCAGGTTTAAGTATTATTATAACTAAGATTTACATCTTTTTGATTTACTATTACTTTATGGTGCTATTAAGGAATCTGTCAAGGTTTTCACTAGATCATTGGATTAGTTTAAGGACATATCAGGGTTGAGCTACAAGCCTTTCAAAAGCAAATTTTTCTTTTTAGCTAGTTGAAATGCAATAGAGGAGCTCTTAGGAATCACCAACGCCTTCAAATATGAATGAATCCCTTTTAAGTATTTTGAGATCTCAATCACTACAAAGAGATTATTCTCAATTACTATAAAGAGAATATGTTATTCAGATTGTTAACTACTTATTAACTTTATACATAAATGATTTGGTAGTTGAAGCAATGCGTTCCTATCTTATATTGGCAGTTTACGACTAATCAATTCTATTTTAAGCAATCTCCATATATATTGGAGTATTCACCTAGAAATTATAAAGGAGATAATTAAGTCAATTGCAAGGATGTTGATGAAGTTCCTACAGTCAAAGCCAGAGGAGAAAAAAAGGGTAGCAAGATTAAGTGAACTAATCTATGTTTGCAGAACAGGTACCTTGGAATAAATTCCATTAAGGTTATGAACAGAATTCTACTTATAAAGAGGATATAGAAGTTCCTACAGTCAGAGCTAGAGGAGAAAAAAAGGTAGCAAGATTAAGTGAATTAATCTATGTTTGCAGAACAAGTATGTTGAAATAAATTCCATTAAGGTTATAAAAAAAATTCTACTTATAAAGAGGATATAGAAGCTATATATGTATAAAGAATTACTTCGGGTTAAGCTACAATCCTTCTAAAAGTAGCTTTTGCATTTCAACTGCCTGAAATGCAACAAAGGAGCTCTTAAAAATTACCAAAGGCTTTAAATATGAATAACTCCTTTTAAAGTATTTTGAGATATGAATTACTACAAAGATATTATTCTATTCAAATTGTATACTATAAATAAAGGTTTGGTAGTTGGTGCAATGGGTTCCTCTGTTATAATGGCAATTTACAACTAATCAATTCTATTTTTTGCAATCTCTATATATATTGGAGGATTCACCTAGCAATTCTAAAGTAGACACTTAAGTCAATCAAAAGGATGTTGAGGGAAGTTCCAATGGTCGAGGTTGGAGGAGAAAAAAATGGGTGACAAAGGTCAAATGGATTGATCTATATCTAGAGAATCAAGATCTAGGAATAAATTCCGTTAAAGTTGTAAACAAAATGCTCCTTCTAGAGAGGATATGGAAGCTATACACGTACAAAGAGTTACTTTAGGTAAAATGGCTACATACGCATTTATGAAAAGGAGATAGTATTTGAAAAGCAAGACCCAAAGTTAGCACCTCATGAACCCTTAGACAGATATTACAAATGATGGACTTGGTAAACCATGTTTTCAAACACAACATTGGTAATAGCAAGGTTACACCTTTTTGGTTTGAAAGTTGGCACAACTTAGGATCTTTATACAAGATTTAAGAGTTTGATTCACCCAAAGTAAGCATTCTTGTGAACTCTAAGGTAGAAATCATAATAGCTAAAGATAGATGGAGCTTGCTAATTCATGCATTAAGGGATTTCACTAGAGTCAAGGATAACCTCCCAAGCTATTCTCCTAACTGAAGAAAGGAAGACACCTTAAGTTGGCTAAACCATAACTCTCTAAAATTTACAAATCAATCATGTAAGGATATACTTGTAGAAAGGCAGGACAAGGTCTCACTAGCCTGGAATCATAACATGAACTCTTACACATCTTTCATCCTATAGCTAGCTAGTAAATGTAGATAGGGTACAAAAGATAGCCTAAAAACTTGTCAAGTTGATCCTATATGTGTGCTTTGTAAAGATGGAATAAAGTGAACGATTCACTTTTTTTTAGTTATAAATTCTGCTATAAATTATGGAACCAAATATTATCCCCTCTTTAATATGCATTGTTACATATAGTGATAAAGGATAATTGATTTACCTCTAAAGATTAAGAGATCTTAAAAAGAAGATTTAATATGTTTAAGATGACATTTAGAAGTCTAATTTATATGATATGGATGGAGAGAGATCAAAGAAGGTTCAGGATGTTTAAATGAGTGGAGAATTCATTATCCAAAGGTTGATTAGAAAGATAAGAGAAGCAACTATGGTGAGAGAAATGACACAGAATTTGAGTCCCAGCTTAGCTAACTAATAGAATTTGTGACAAGGATTAAGAGTTTCTCCAGAGAAATTTAATAGGCAAACCTAGCTGATGTAGTTCCTCTGTTCTTGCTATCAGCCTTTCTCCCTCGTTGCATTCATTTTCTGGTATTCAAAAACTAGAGTACCGCTTTGCATTGAACTTTTATTCCATTTTTTATTGGTACTAATGTGTTACCTTTAAAAAAAAATATTCCTACTATACTAATGATACTTAGTAATAGTAAAGAGCCACATCATGTTTGAGAGAACTATTTCCAAAACTAGCTATGAGCTTTTTACATCAGTATTATAAGCTCAATGCATCACTAACTTGTTTTGTCCAAGTTGAAGATTCTGTTCCTGACTATTTGTACCTACTCCGCTACTCATGCGTGGTACCTTCAACAACTACGTATTATGGACAATAACTACAGTAGAGAGCTTTATTGTGAGCAGAGACTGAAGGCAAACTCTTCTTCCCTCTGGCTTCATACAATGCCCCTCTTGCGATGTGTCAAAACAAATGCGTCAGAGTGAGATCTTTTCAACCAACATATCCACATTTTCTTATGAAAGAGTGAGATCTTTTCAGCCAACATATCCACATTTTCTTATGAACTTGTTTGAAATGTTCAGGTTCCTATTCCACAAGTTTCGTACCTCTCGTGATGCAATGTCAAGCCATGGCTTTGCTGGACCACTAAAATGCAAGACAGCAGCAGTCAATATCTCTCTCCGGTATTCTCGGTGTCTGTGACCTAGTCCAGCCGCATGCCATGAAGGATCCATAGGATGCACATACCCTTTGAAAGTAAGTAGGGCTGGAGGAAGCACCCCTGGTTGCCATAATTCGAACCCTGAATTAAGGTTCTGCAAAGAAGTCAAGTAGTAAATATGGTGACATGGAACAAAGCAAATGAATTTTGTGTGAACTTAATGACTTATGTGTTGGTGTACGTATTTAGTGAAATCCTATAATGTTTGTCCTCATTCAGAGTGCTAGGTTATAGTCATTTGTGGAAGCATTTTAATTGATCACACGTACAAATGTTCGACAACGAAAACTACAATCTTTGTCTCATATGTCAACACCAATCAGGTAATTATCGAAATTAAGTTTTGTAGACTTCTTGACATTTTTGCTCATAGTTAATCAGGTAATTATCTATCACTAGGATAAATATTTCAAACTAAATCATGAGATGCCACTCACTCACATTTGATTTGTGTATATCTAATTCCTAATTTAGTGTAAGACTTTTATCTATATAAAAATCTAATGAAAAAGACGTGAGCGTTATGTTTGTACATGGAATAAACCCTTACGGCCGATTTCTTTTGCTTTCGCTTCCTTTATTCTGCTTATCAATATTTCATTTATATTTCAACTCGTTGAATCCATTTTGAAGCAGCACTATAAGTTCGTGAAATGGGGAAAAAGAAAGAGAGAAGGCAATGGAAAGTGAAATCAACCATAAGCATCCAACTACTAGAATTACAAGGAAGCAGAAGTACTTACAAGAGTCAGCCATTTATGGTAATTCCTTGTGATGTTGACCCTCCTCCATGCTTCAAGATCAAAGACATTCATGCCATAAATCCAAGCAAAATCGCTTTCATTGCAGGCAGATGAAATAATTGGGTGGGAGAAGTTCAAATAGTCCTTATATCTTGTACCCAAGCAGCAATTTTCTTCACACCAGGAATCAAAAACTGCACCAACAACTTTCTCATTGAGATCCAATTCCCATAAAGACGATATGTCATGTTGCACTACTACATCATCGTCCAAGAAAACTATCTTGTTGAGATCTGGAAAAAGCTGTGGCCCATGAAAGTCATAGAATACCAATCATTATTAAATGTTCCATGCAGTTAATATCATCATCCATCCATCAGAGAAGATTGTATTAGCTTTTTTGAGCAGTACCTCTGGGAGATACATTCGAAGTTGATTCAAAAGGGAGAGGTTATTAGGATTTAAAACCTCCAAACATCTTCTAAGCCGTCTTCTTTCCTGGAAGTCGTCCTCTTTCAAATTGTCGCAGTGGTGGTTCCAGATAAGGCGATGAATCGTCGCCATATCTTGAACTCCATCACTGATTTCCTCGGACCAATCATATTGATGCAATCCTTTGATTTCCACAACAGCTGACTTGATGGGATGAATTGCAAACCATGCATGCATTGCGGAGTGAGTTTTCTTATCAGTGACTATGTGAAACACAAACTTTCCAGGATTCTCCACGTTTTGTACTGTGGACGATATGACCACGGACGCGGCAAGAACATTATCAGTTAGGAGAACTACATGGTGGAAAGATGGATTAGACAGACGAGAAACATATTCAGGGGAGGGCAAATGGCATCTAGCCAGGGCATTTACAGCATACTCTTCTGCCAATTTAAGGCAAAGACAATGTAAAGTTTTTGGTACACTATGTGAAGCTAAATGCCAATGAACTGATTCACGTTGTCTGGCCGACTGGACCTCGCGTTCCATCCTAGATAGCTGCATTGGAATGCAAAAATAAATTTGGTTTGACTTGTCAGAAATTTGGAGCCAAAGATAAGGCAAAGACAGAATTCTCAATCAAAACGAACATAAATGGCTTAAAAAAATACATGTTAATCAGTTCCTCATTGACTTTCATGATACATAATTGCCGGGCCTAACGCTGTTAAATGCTAATCATAAATACCGGTCTCAGTCTAATGCCATTAAATTTTATGAATAGTCATAAAGTACCAGTGTTTCTTCCGCTGCTCATTAGGTAATCCAAACAAATAGGACTAGAAAGCTCTACTTCAGCCTAAACAAACATATATTCAAGTAGAATACCAGGAAGCCACTTAAACAGGTGCAAAAGTCTACCATTAATCCTGTTGAGACAAGAGGATCAACTTTGTGAGTCTATGGAAAACATGGTTCGTACAAGTGACCTCCTCTACAGAAAGACAGTAGCAAAGCAAGTGGACAACTTGCTGTGCTGATGATGAATATACTTATTAGAAAGAGAGGCCTGTCCATTTGTAGTTCTATATGTACGTAGATGAATATCAACAAATTGACAAGGTTGGAGAACTAACTTTTAGTAAAGTAAAACCCGTGATTTTGCAAATAATCCTATAGAATATAAAGTAATCAACATACGACATTCTTTGTATTCAAAAAGCCATTTCATAATGAATATGTTTGTTATAAGAGGATAGCAAGCAATAAGAATCTGTATATTAGGTCTCAGCTTAGAAATCCCATTAACTCCCTCACTTTCAGATCCTGCACTTATTTCTCTTAAATTATTTCCAATCATAAGGTGAAGTTTTAGTCAAAGAATGTTAGGGAGCAATCATATATCCTTCTAAGCTCAACCTACAATTGATCGCAAATTTCTGAGGTTCTCTGAAGAAACGGAGGAAAACTAAACATGCCTAAAATTCCAAGAAAACTTTTTTTTTTGGGCTAAATTGAACGGTTCGTTAAGAGACAAAATTGTAATTGGAAACAATTTTTTTTACTACACGATCAAGATTCAAGAATTTGAGAGCCAAATGAATTAGCTTAGCAGTGACGGGAAAAAAAAGTATAAGCATCAAGGATGGTACCGATGGTAGTAAATTCCAGCCAGGCAATAAAAATGCGTCCTCGCACATTTCTATCATGGGCCGAAGAAAATGAAGAATCAGTTTGGTCTTATGACAAGTCATGCAAAAGATGCCCAATTAAAGGTGGTTATTGGTTAAAAGAAGAGACTATTAGTAAAGTGTCATGAAAAATACTGATAACGTTATATACAGCCATACCATCAAGCATTCTAACCTCGTATGTGTATCCTGGTGAAACAAAACAAAAAAGCTTTTATGTATCCCGAATAAAACTCCCCCTTCTCATTTGACATGGTTGTGGGCATGAGTGCATCACAAGATGGCTAGAATTCACTAGGATTCAAACAGAAGTTAGTATAACCTTCAGCAGTTTACCAGCCACATTCATTATTAACATGTTTTGGACAAACCAAAGTTAAGCCACGATAGTTGAATTTGAAAATGAACTGAATTTTTATGTGAGATATAGCCAGCTAATTTTTTATCACTAGAACTACAGTGCAGCATTAATTTCACGTATTCCCTGAGCAGTAAGTATACTACAGAAATCAGCAAGGAAGATGTAAATGCAGAAATCCTATCACTAGAACCCCATCAGAAGTGTAAAACATTTATCGCGGTTGTCCAATCAATTGTGCTCCATTATTTAAGGAAAGGAAGTTTTTTTTGGTAGCAGATCATGGTGACAGAGAGACAATATTTATTGGCATATGGCTTGTTTCATTACCTAGTTGAGAACAAACCAGACACCAAGAACACAATATTCTTAACAGACTGGAGCACGAAAGTTTCAACCTGTAGACACCCCTACTAAGAAGCCACACATAGATGTTTGTGGGCCATGAAGCACAGGAGACAAAGGGTGTGCAGGATGTGGGAAAGAAATAATTTAAAGCGGTGAGTAATTAGCAGGTACGTACATACCATGGCTTTGACCCCGAAAGCAAAAGCCTTAAGGTCTCGTCGTCTCGAAGTGGTTTCCTTGACAAGTTGGTTGAATGATTCTATTGGAACCTCATTAAAGCCACCTTCCTTTGCTTCCAGCAGAGCTCTTGTCAGTTCATCTTTCAGCCTCTTCATGTTGCCATGGTACATGTACCAACAATTTGTAATTTCACATCAGATCAATTCTATTTCGGGAAAACCAAAATATTAAGGTCAACTTGACTGACATCAACATATATAACACCTATTAAAGCCCTTGTTCTAATTTTTTTCAAAAAAAAAAAAAGCCCTTGTTCTAATTAATGCTAGAAAAATGCTGCCATTTGAGGTTAATATTGTTCTAATTAGTTGTTGTGAGCATTCAGGCATTAAATAAACATAAAATATTAATTACAAATGAAATCGTATCTAAATAAAATGTTATCACCATCCAAAATCTTGTCTCATTTGCAATTAATTGCTTAATTTCAGGTAGAAATTTTTTGATTGTTTTCTAATGTTAGCACTTAGCAATGGCAAACAGCGCCTCAACCCCGTAATTTTTGGGGGCTTTTTCAAATTCCCATTTGCAGGCATTGAGAATGAGCCAAATAAACCATGTTGACGTGTGATATGATCAATTGTCGTAAGCTGTTGCCAGAGTACCTTTCCCCTCTCAAGGAAAATAGAGCTGATTTCTTATACACTTCTAGACGGAGCGAGGGCCCGGCCGAGGGGTAGATAATTGAGAAACGGATATTATAGTATTTTTATTAAATTTTATTAAATCTTATTCATATATTTACTTAAATTTTATATAAATATATGAATAAAAATTAATAAAATAAAATAAAAATACTTTAATTCCAACCGAAAATTTGATGTGAGATAGTTGGCGTATTGGAGTCTAATAACTAAAAAATTAATCCTCTTTTCTGAGTCAGACATCCGGGAAGGTAGTGGGTAGCTTGAATTGTGAAAATAAGTGTGGCCTAAATTTCGATGATTTCTTAAATTTCTATTTCCAAATCAAGTGTACAGAAGAATAATTCTAGTTCTATTGCAGGACGTGTCGCCACGTGGAAACGAAAGCAACAGGTGCAAAGTTAAACACCAACAGACACTTCTAAATATCGGTGTCTTATTCTGTTTCATAAATTTTAGCCATTTATTTATATGAGTTTAGCGTTTATTTATACAGGACCTATATAAAACCTACATAAATAAATAACTAAAATGTATAAAATAAAATAACACACGGTAATATTAGACCAAAAAAAAAATCCAAACCTCAAAATATGCGCATATCATCTATGACAGCCATTCATAACTCGATCATGTGGAAGACAATTAAAAGTACGTAAAATTTTAATGAGTGGAATAAATAGAAATAAAGGGGACTAAAGGCCCAGGGCAGGGTCCTACCAACAAACTGTGTTTATATGATCCGAAAAAGCTGCAATGTGATTTCAGTTACTGTGCATTATTAACGTGGAGACCTTGGTAAATCTTAAAAAGCTTTACTTTTGATTTAACATGAACCTTTGGTTAAGAAAAATAAAATTTTAAAGTCGAGTTTTTAAAAAACATGCGATGATTTTTTCAGTCAAAGAATTAAAGAAAAAAAAAGGTAAAATGTAAGAGTGGGTGAGTTACCAGAGATGAATCGCCCCCACCCAGAAACCTCCATCCCAAACAATCTGCATATGTATGAATCAGAAACAGAAAAACGGATGATCTGTAAAACAAATCAGGACCAGTACTGAAGCGTGTTCAGAGAGTTGAAAGATGAATCTTTTTTGTGTTTAATTAACGCAGGGCATCATCATAGTCAAGCAAAACACAAACATCTTAATTAGAAGCGGAAAGAGAAGAGTAGAAAAATACCGAGAGTGGAAGATTGAAGAAGCAATATGGCAATTCTAAGAAAAAGAACGAGCAAAATCATCCCAAACGCCACCGTCCGACTAGTAACCCGTCTACTGCTTCTTCCTCCTCCTCCTCCTGCAACAGCCTTACCGGTGGGGAAGTTGGAAACCAAGACTCTCTTAATTCCGGTACTCGATATGTATAACTTCATTATTTTATGCATATAAACAATTAAGAGGGTAGTTCACATACATATGAGGGGATGAGGAAATGATCTATGTTGTATGGGACGAAGGTCACGAGTTTGGAATTTTGTGTGTGGTCGTCAGGGTGAATGAGTGAGAGTGAGAGTTAGTCTTTTGCATATTTATATAATATTCTCGGCTATTTCTTTATCCTTATGTTATATCTAATTAACAATATTGGATAACCTGATGTTGATAGATTTTTTTTAATAAACAATTAAAAATATAAGTTAATTAAAAAGTATTATTTGAAAAATAAAGACAGAGAGAAGATAAGAAATTGGAGGAGAGAGAAAGAGACAAAGGAAGTGGAAGTGTAGATTGGAGAAAAAGCCAGAACAAAAGGCGCGTTCAAAGCCGCGGGAATTGCAAGAATACTGATAACGACCCCAGACGCTGTAGAACAACGGGGGTTGCCAGTTAATAGTTCGATTACGGATTTGCCCTTGTCTTGTTTCTGTTTTATCACCGACACAAGGTATGTTACCTGCTCTGACCTGTACCCAAATGTCAAAACTCTAAATAACATTGATCTAAAACTTGAACTTTTTCTGTACTCGTGTATGTTTCAGATATCTGATAAAATTTATGTTCTAATTTGACTTTAATAACAAATTATATTAAAATAAATAAACATAAATTTAATAAAAGGTCTTTTAATAATATTATAAGATATTATTTTTAATAAAGTTTGAAATAATCGAAAACTTGTCGTATGTCGAAAGCCGAAGCCCGAGCTTTGCTCAAGGGCGAGCTATATCGAAAACTTGTCGTATGTCGAAAGTCGAAGCCCGAGCATTGCTCAAGGGCGAGTCGTGTCGAAAACTTGTCGAATGTCGAATGTCGAAGCCCGAGCATTCCTCAAGGGAGAGTCGTGTCGAAAACTTGTCGAATGTCGAATGTCGAAGCCCGAGCATTGCTCAAGGGCGAGTCGTGTCGAAAATTTGTCGAATGTCGAATGTCGAAACCCGAGCTTTGCTCAAGGGCGAGCTAAAATACTGTCGACAAGTCACCACGTCGAGGCATCGCGCGACCTGTTGTTTACTATGACGCATTTTGGTAAACTAACGAAAAATGTGAAATTCTTTATTACTAGAGGCGACGCGGGCCGTTAAAAAACCTGACTATCGAAGTCAGGAAAAAGGTACCCAAAACACGAATACTAAAAATGCAAACAGAGAAGCAATGTACTATAATAAAACTTATCTACTGTCATTTTCTTCCTCAGCTCTTATGTCTAGAGAGCCTGTCAGCACTACCGCTCCT
>JAOTBA010000002.1:12220611-12230813 GCA_025629845.1 Erythroxylum squamatum
CGTGAGTCGTTGTGTCTGCATGGGACTCCTACTCCTGATGGGCCGAGCGGGCCGTAGTCGTTGGGTCGTCATCATCCAGGCTTGGTGCTGGGCTTAGGAAAACAGATTCAGCCGACCCGACCAAAATGCAAGGATATACTTTGACAAATATAAATCATATTTAAAATTTTGTATCATTTACATTTCTTTAGAACTAGTTAGGATTTCAATAGAATCATGGCAGGCTCGGTTTTTACTCGATCTTTTATTTTTAATAAAAATTTAAAAAATAACGTTGTCTTATCGCTCTAGGTCTTCAGGCTGGTTCGGCCCATGATCCGATCAGGTTAAGAATTTCGACTCGTGATTTGACCCATAGCTCGGTCAATTAGAATCTAGCTCGTTGACTTCCGCCTGGGCGGATTGCCATGTCCAAATAGAATCTTCGAACTTTGAGTTTATGCAACTTTTAATATTTGAAAATATTTTAGGTTTTGTAGAAGTGAATTTGTTAATAATAATTATTGAGATTGAACCTTTTTTAATTACTTGAGTCTAAAATTTTAAATTAAGATTAAGATGGAATTTATCATTAAATTTAGATTAATTAGCAAATAATTTATCTATTTAGGTTGAAAATTAAAAGCCAAACCCAAGAACTCCGTCAAATGGCATTGTATTGTACCCCTCAAATTGTTCTGATCGGATTTTACATATAGAACCTGACAATGGTATGAATTTGTGTGGTTCATTGTCACTTGCAAACTAAACAAGATGGGGGGACATGTTACATGCTAATAATTGAATCTGCCTCACTTAATCTTCTCGTTAAAGCTGTTTTTGCGCCAACAAGAAAGAAAGCTAAATTATGCCCTGCTAAATTTTAGGAGCAGCACATATGCTTGAGTTTCACTCTCTGTCTTCTCCATGTTTCCTTCTTCAACAGTATCTATCAAGATATTTGGTCCGAGCACAAAACTTTTAACTGAACATGTTTATCATCCAAGGCTTCACAAATGCCTTTATTAACTCAAATACAAAAGATAGTATGAGTGAAAACAAGCTGTAGAGAGGAATCAAAGCAATATGAAACACTATGATTTAGTAAATAAAAATACACCAACCACCAGATCAGTTGAGGATCGTCCCATGTATGTCCGTCTAAGTTTTCTTGTTGGGTTCAAAGACGTGCTTAATCAGTGAATCTTTAATTGATAACAGCTCAGGGAACTCCTTCTTCAACTTAGATGCATCCAACTCATTATTGCTGCGAGGAGCAACAATAACCTTGGCTTGTTCCTCCAGAGTAAAATTAACCCACTTGAAGCTGGGGTTAATATAATCCCTGTACATCTCCAGAATCTCATTGTGACTTACAACACCCGGGTTTGTGAAGTTCCATATGCCCCTCAAATTTCTTTTGGCCATCTCGATTGAAATGGGAAGAAGCTCATCCAAGATAGTCATGCTGTTTGGGATGTTAACCACTTTGTTATACTTTGAAATCTTTGTGATGAAATTACGTGGATTGGTGAGATCAGATGATATTGGCATCCGGACTCTGAGGGTGCAAACATTATCATACTCCCTCAGAAGCTCTTCAACCTGGCATAAAGATGGAAAGTTTTATTACCTATGTGCAACTAACTAACAATTTGTGAAGCATTTAAAACCTTCGTTTTTTTCCTCAACTCATCAGATGAAACGGAAAAAGGAATTTCAAAGAAGTTACCATGGCTTTGGTCTTGGAATAGAAAGAACCGGTGAAATTGGCTCTCTCTTCCTCCGTGAACCCTATGCCTGACCCTAATGGATGTGCATCATCATACTCAAAAATGCAACCAGTTGCATAGTTAATAAGCAGTAGGTTATGCTCTCTGCAGACGTCAGCCAAAGTCAATGTGCCAGCAACATTAGCTCTAATAGTCTCTGTTTTATGAGATTCACACCAATCAACATTGGGTCTACCAGTCACTCCAGCAGCATTGAAAACATGAGTTGGCTTAACATTCTGAATTTCTGCTAAAAGCAGTGATCGGTTCTCCAGACGTCCCTTTCCATATTCATACGGTATACCCTGCTTCTCGCAAAGCTTCCCAAGAAGCCCTCCTATCCAACCTGTTCTACCATAAATCAAGAATTTCAGAGTGTGCTTATGCTCAGAGGGAGTATTCTTTGAAGTGGGTATTACCATTCCGTTCTGGGTGTTATTAGCTTCCGTTAGTAATGAAGAAGAATCATTTACATCTGACCCATCCAATTTTCTTTCAACTCCAGGCACCATCAGCATTCTCGGATGAGGGACAAGTGCCCCGGAAACGTCCCCCCACCAATCAGGATTGCCAACATACCATTCCATGGTTTTCCTCAGACCCTCCTCCCATGTGGTCCTTTCAGACCAACCCAAGCTCTTCAGCTTCTGATCA
Organism: Erythroxylum squamatum; assembly: GCA_025629845.1. NCBI lineage: Eukaryota > Viridiplantae > Streptophyta > Magnoliopsida > Malpighiales > Erythroxylaceae > Erythroxylum > Erythroxylum squamatum. The sequence continues at coordinate 12,223,017 of JAOTBA010000002.1, forward strand.
TCCAAGTAGTATCTCTGGTCATTGAAAGGCCTATTATCAACAAACTTAATTTGAGTGTCCGGGTTCAAACAAAAAAGCTTGCAAATATCTTTTGCCACATCAATTACTCTCCTTTCTTTCTTTGTCCCAATATTGTACACATGGCCAATTTCACCTTTGTGAAGAACAACTTCAAATGCCTCAGCAACATCCTCACAATAGAGATAACTCCTCACATTTGATCCATCACCATGGATTGGAAGAGTCTTTCCCCTCATTGCCAAGAGGATGAATTTCGGAATTAACTTTTCTGGGAATTGGTTGGGCCCATAAACATTGTTTCCCCTGGTAGTTATCACCGGCAGACCATATGATCGCCCATATGCCATAACAAGCATCTCTGCGCCAGCTTTTGTGGCAGAATATGGATTTGTCGGCAGCAGCTGGGAAGCCTCATGGTTTCCCACAACAGCATCTTCTTCTGTCTCTCCATAAACCTCGTCCGTGCTCACATGGATGAATCTCTTGATTTGTCCAGTGACTTTGCAGGCCTCGAGAAGAACGTGAGTGCCATAAATGTTGTTTTTAGTGAACTCAAAACTGTTTCCGAATGAGTTGTCCACGTGGGTCTGAGCTGCAAAGTGCATGATCGTATCAATGGACTCCGTGAGGAGTATGAAATTGACAAGGTCAGCACTCGCAATGTCTCCCTTGATGAACTTGAAGTTGGGAGACGATCGTGAAGGGAGGAGGTTCTTGAGATTTGAACAGTAATCAAGCTTGTCAAGGACAATAATTTTGTAGTCGGGATAGTTTCGGATAAGTCTGTTGCACACATGGGACGCGATGAAGCCAGCTGCTCCAGTTATGAGGATGTTTTTTGGTTTGTATGGAGTGTCCATCTTAGCAGCCTTTCAATTCTCCAGTGAAGCAACAGGGGAAAACAACAGTTTCAGCTGATGATGAACACAAAAATCAAAACAAAAGCATTGGGCAAGAAAGAACAAGGAAAATCTGTCTAGTCGAGAAAACTAAGAATCTCCAAAAAGACGGGAGGAACAACAGATTGTGAAACAGAACGAGACCGTCTCCTTGAAGAAAACTTAGCAGACGTAGCAAGTAAGATTCAGAGATCAACTACACATCTTGATCAATTGCACATCTTGCTTGGCATTACATTCCCACATAAAGAATAAATCAGAAGCAACCAGATAAATAAAGCTAAATCAGAAACCTAGAGTCGTAAACATTAAAAAGAAAGAAAAAAAAAAGCAATGCACCATCGCGTATCAATTTCGAACACAGAATCGACAAATCCATCGAAAGCAGAACCTAACCAAAAGACAAGAACTTGTAACAAAAGCCGGCAGAGAGCGACCAAAATCACGCGACAGCCTTTGCACCAGTCTACATAGACTATCAAACCACTATCCCACAAGGAAAAGATGCACCTACCTAGTATTCCAGATCTAACTTGGCAAAGCTTAGATTAATGTGGAGCCATATCTAAAGAGACCCACATTGAACGAGCATGAGAAAGCATTGCAATTAGTGCAACAATTTAACAAACTAAGAAACTCATATTTTAAACACAGAAAAGTAACTTACTTGAAGTTACAAATGTTGGTAGGTTTGGACTATTTGCAGCAAATGAATGTTGAGAAGCTTTAGAAATTTAAACTAATAAAATGAAAAATGAAAATCAAGTTGCTAGCTGTGAACTCAGACAAAGGTAAAGAGGCTGACAGACAAAGAGAAAGAAAAGGGAAAGGGTAAAGAGGAAGGGGGATTGTGTTGTGTGGGGGAGGTAGTTGGACTGTGATATTTATAGATCCGCTTCCACGGCAACAACCCCCATCACTCTTTAATTCATTTACTGTACTTATTTTTCTTATATTTTTCTATGTTGCTGTTTTGTTAGTTATTATTGATTACTATACGTCACCATTGATTAAAGGATTGATATCTTCTTTTCTTTAATGGTTATGCTTTTATACACATATACATCCGTATTCAGTTTCAAGCAAACTGTGCACATATAATATATAACTTGTACCACTAATTATGTTTTTATTTGTTTTCACGTCACTTTAATTATTGTTATATGTAAAAATTTAAGATTTAAAAGCTTTAAATAATATTTGATTAAAAAATGTCTTTATCTATTAAAGAATTTAAAATAATCCGTTAAAGATTGAATAAATTTGAAGAATTTAAAATATGATTGAAAGATATCATACTTATCTATCGAAAAATTTGAAATTTAATTAAATAAAAATTAATTAATTAATTTTTAAAAACTGGTCAATTTTAATAATTAAATATAAATCAAATCAAAAATTAATAGATTGATCGGTTCAAAATTTTCACAATTAAACAATCAAAATAAACAAAATAATGTCGTTTGCTTTGATTAACCTTTTTTGTCAAATGAATTTTGTAATTAAGCTTAGAAGCTTTGATATGTGCAAAATCTTTAATTGGGAGGTTTAGAAGGGAAATGGAGCAAGAGGAATTTGTTTTGAGTGGAGTATAAATCTGCATAATTAGGAATTTGAGAATTATTATTAATAAAAATAATTATAAAAAAAGGTTTAGTTAATATGAGTTTGACTTGTAGGTAAGTTATAAATGTTGAGCGTTTTCTGTAGATTCACGAGGTTGAAAGAGAGAGAAGGTCTATTAAATGAGCATGTTCCATGCCAAAGGAAAGGAGAGGAAAATGTAGCAGACTTCGCATTGAAATCTGGCAACTGTAAACATGGAAAATAGGCCAAGGCCCAATGAACGACCCATTATATCTCAATCCACAAAAATGGAGCATTTTTAACCAGTGAACGCTAGTGCTAGCTATCAAGCGCGGTGTTCACTTTCGGTTACATTTCATCTTCACCTTTCTCGCCTGTTTGTTTCATCAACTGTTCCCGGTAAGTTAAACAGTCCTGTCTATATCTTTTTCTAATCTCATTTCAGTCATTTTTCCCCCCCTGGTTTCGTTTTAGTTGCTGATTGTGAAGTTCTCCGAACTGGATTTGGTTCTATTCTGTAAAAATGTAGTTCATAGTCGATGCATTCTAACTCTGAACTACGTTGATGCTATTGGTTAATGGAAACTTCTTATGCTTGATCTCCATAATTGTGAATTTGGTATGTCTAATTATGTTCAGATTAAAGATTTAAAAAACTAGGATGGGCTGAACTTTTTGGGCTCTATTTTGTTGACTTTTTTCTCATCCCTTTAATCTTGGTTATCTACTTTTCTCAAAGGGAAGCACTGTTCATTTTCGGTGTTAGTTTTGATGTAGAAAGGTATGGTTTTGATTGCAGATTGGTCGAGAGAGTAACAACAGCAAAATTTGAACACTTATATCATTTGGAGTCGTATGTATCAATAACAAGTCTTTTTTTTTTTTTTTCTTGTATAAAGTTCAAACTTTGTGTAGAAATTATGAATTTAATTATAAGTACAGTAAATAAAACAAAGAACATGAAAAGATCTATGCGTTGGCGCTTCAAGGCAAAACCTATTGTGCTTTTTATGCTTAATTGTCTTTAACTTCTGCGTTTAGAAGAAAATAACATCCTTTTTGATGCTGGTAATCTGATATTTAAGATCTAGACTTAGCTGGTGTATTTGCACTCAGCTTTATAATAGACCAAAGGTGACTCAATTCTATGTTAGAAGAAATAAAAAGAAGGTAGGGGAGTAAAAGAGCAGAGGGGTAGTCTTGGCTATTGGTTTTCTATTTTCAGTTAGTTAGTTAGTAGTGCTGACAACCAATCATGTTGTCAGCTAACAGAATCTGTTAGTAGCTACAGATTCCCAGTATAAATAACAACATAGGAATCAAGGGAGGGCATTGTGGAGTGTCATTGTGTGTGAGCCTTAAGCTGGAGGTACTGGACCTTGAAACCAGTTTAACAATTGTATTTTTTTTTTTTAAGAATCAATACCAAAACTCAATTTTTCCATACCTGGACTCTAGATCCTACCAACTGGTATCAGAGCAATCGATCCTTAGTGATGGTTGCTAAGAAAGCTGATAATCGGATTGAAGGGATTGAGAAGGACTTGGAACTTCTTCGAGAAGAGAGGCGAAAAGATGGGAGGAGATCCAGAAATCAATTAGCCTTGCCCACCAGGAGTTTCAGAGGCAACTAAATCGTTCCAACCAAGAGTGGCAGAGACAGATGATCGACTACAACTCAGAGTTCCAAAAGAAGCTGGAGAGTGCTAATCAGGAAATGGGGGAATGACTGAGGTCAGCAATTAAAAGCATGATGATGTCGGTTCTGCAGACATGGAAAAAAATGATGGCATGGAAGGAACTGTAGATACCCGACCTAAAGAAAACCGACCTGAACCCAATCGAAGGAAAGAGTTGGGAAAAGACCCGATCGAACCAGAAGAGCAATATGAGAGCAACAATCTGCGAAATGACTCCAGCTACCGTGTCGACCCACCTTTGGGGATCGTGCGCAGCTGTGACTTTCAGCGAGACTGTCGAACTAGAAGGATTGAGATGCCCGTTTTCGGGGGCAAAGATCTCGACGGGTGGATCTACCGGGTTGAACGGTTCTTTTCGGTGGGGAGATTCACGGAAGCGGAGAAGATGGAACTTGTGGGGATGAGTATGGAAAAAGATGCGTTGACCTAGTTCCGTTGGGTGGAGGGCTGTCGACCAATCGTGGATTGGCAGGAATGCAAGAAGCTGGTGACACAGAAGTTTTGTCCAGTTCACGAAGGAACACAATGTCAACGTCTGTTAGCGGTGAAGCAGATCGGAACAGTGGCGGAATACACCAGTAAGTTTCTCAAACTAGCAGCTCCTCTTCCTGAACTACCCGATTCTGTGCTTGAGAGTACCTTCATGAATGGGTTAGTAGAAGATATTCGATTGGAAGTATAGATCCTTAAGCCTAGGAATCTGGCTGAGATAATGGAGTTATCCCAGCAAGTGGAGGAGAAATTGAGACGGATGAGTGTATTCAGGTGGAACCGTGGGGGTGTAGGTACGAGGTGGGGAAACGCAGGGACATGTGTGGAAAATACAGGGGTGGGGAAAGGGAAGGATGAACTAGGAAATAATGGGGTTCGTTCCACTAATTATACTAGTCACAAAAACACAGAAGGGAGTAGGAATCAGAATGCGGGAGGATTTAGAAGACTGACTGTGGTCTGTGGGTGAGTTACTAGATAAGAAGACTAGGGGACTCTGTTTCAGGTGTGATGAGAAATTCAGCCCAAGTCATCGATGTAAAACTTCTGGCTGCAATGGATGAAGAGAATGAACCAGAAGAGGAGATGGAAGGAGAGGTGGTGGAGGAGACCTTATAAACAGTAGAGTTGGCTGCAGGGTCAGTGTTGGGATTTACTTTTCCTAAAACTATGAAAATGAAGGGGATCTTGGAAGGGAGAGAAGTGATAATACTTATAGACAGCGGAGCCTCGCACAACTTCATTTCATGGGAGTTGGTGAAATTACTAAACTGTAAGTTAGAAGGAACTAAAAGGTATGTGATAGCTATGGGTAATAGGCTAAAGATTAAGGGGGAAGGGATCTGTAGGGGTGTAGTTTTGTCAGTGCAAGGTTTGGTGGTAACTGAGGAATATTTACCAATGGAGTTGGGCAGTTGTGATGTTATCTTGGGAATTAAATGGCTGCAAACTCTAGGAAAGGTGGTGAATGATTGGAGTAAGATGACAATGGAGATCAGACAGGGAGACCAGATCCTTACAATTACAGGAGACCCAACGCTCGCTAAAACACTGGTTAACTTGAAGAATTTGGTGCGTACCATAATAGATGAAGACGCGGTATCTCTGTTACAATTGGGGTTTTCGGAGCTAGAAGAGTTGAAAGGTACCAAACCGATTAAACCAGAACTCCAGGTTGTGTTGGAAGAGTTCAGGGCGGTCTTCAACATGCCTCAGAAATTGCCTCCTGAAAGAGCTAAGAACCATGCCATTGTACTCCAAGAAGGAGCCAATCTGGTCACGATTAGACATATAAATATCCACAGTTCCAAAAGAATGAGATTGAGAAGCTAGTAAAGGAAATGTTGGATTTAGGAATCATTCAACCAAGTGTGAGTCCGTATGCTAGTCCGGTGTTGTTGGTTAAGAAAAAGAATGGGGGGTAGCGTTTTTGTGTGGATTATCGTGCCTTAAACAAGGTGATGGTCGTGGACAAACGAGCTACTCGATGAATTGAAGAGGGCTACCATCTTTTCAAAGATTGATTTAAAGGTAGGGTATCACCAAATCCGAATGAGAACGAAAGACATAGAGAAGACAGTATTTAGGACTCATGAAGGGCATTATGAGTTCCTTGTAATACCCTTCGGATTGACCAACGCACCAGCCACATTTCAATTCGTCATGAATTAGGTTTTCAAACCTTATCTCCGAAGGTTTGTATTGGTCTTTTTTGATGACATCCTGGTCTACAATGCCAGCAGTGAAGATCATATTCGTCACTTCAGAGCAGTCCTAAATGTGCTCCTATCCCAGCAATTGTATGCGAATTGGAAGAAGTGTATCTTTGGGCAGGAAACCTTGGAATACCTAGGTCATATTATATCTAGAGATAGGGTGGCAGCTGACATGAAAAAAATTTAGGTCATGATCAATTGGCCAAGGCCTAGGAATTTGAGGGAATTGAGGAGTTTTTTGGTGCTGACAGGATATTATAGGAAATTTGTGAAGAACTATGGAGACATTTCCTGGTCTTTGACTCAATTGTTAAAAAAAGAAGGTTTCAAGTGGACTAGGGAGAGTGAAGCTTCCTTCTAACAACTCAAGCAAGCCATGATTTCAGCACCTGTGTTGACATTACCGGATTTCACTAAATCGTTTATAGTGGAAACCGATGCCTCAACACATGCCATAGGAGCTGTTCTGATGCAAGGTAACTGACCTATTGCTTATTACAACCAAGTTCTGTCAGCTTCAAGCCAACATAAATCAGCTTATGAGTGTGAACTGCTGGCTATCGTCCTGGCAATGAAGAAATGGCGTTCATACCTTTTAGGTCATCAATTTGTCATTAGAACCGACCAGCAGCACTCAAATTTATGCTAGAACAACGTGAGATACACCCTGAGTATCAGAAGTGGCTGTCCAAACTGCTGGGGTACACTTTCAGCATTGGCTATAAGGCTGGTAGAGAGAATAGGGTAGCAGATGCCTTGTCTAGAATCCCTAATTAGGCTGAATTGATGACAGTAGTAGCAATCAGGACATTGAATATGGAGCAAATAATCAAGGAGATTGAGGCCGATCCTAAATTGTCCAAATTGAAGCAAGAGCTCCTAGAAGATGGCGGGTCGCATCCTCCATACACAATAATTCAGGATCGCTTATTTTACAAAGATCGGATAGTAATTTCGAGGACGTCATCCTCAATACCAGCCCTGATCATGGATAGCCACTAGAGTAACATAGGGGGGCATGGGGGTGCTCTAAAGACTTACAAGAGGCTAGCAAATGAACTATTTTGGGAAGGAATGAAAAGTGATATCTATAGATTTGTGGCTGAATGCTTAATCTGTCAATAAAACAAGTATCTGTTGCTGTCTCCGGTTGGGCTTATGCAACCTTTACCAGTGCCATAGCAAGTTTGCGAAGATATTTCTATGGATTTCATAGAAGGGCTGCCAAAATCAAAAGGATTCTCGGCTATCCTAGTAGTGGTGGACAAGCTTAGCAAATACGCTCATTTCATTCCTCTGAAACATCCATATACTGCACAATCTGTTGCTTATATCTTTGTACAAGAGGTGGTGCGTTTGCATGGGTACCCTAACTCGATTGTG
>JAOTBA010000002.1:12232763-12242830 GCA_025629845.1 Erythroxylum squamatum
TATTGTGTCCGATCGGGATAAAATATTTTTGAGTAAATTTTGGAAGGAGATGTTTAAGTTGCAGGGCACAAAGTTGATGTACAGTTCAGCCTACCATTCACAAACGGATGGGCAGACTAAGGTTGTTAATAGGTGTCTAGAGGCGTATCTAAGATGTTTTACCAGCAAGCAACCTCAACACTGGGCACGTTGGGTGGGATGGGCTGAATATTGCTTGAACACGTCCTTTCATTCAACTTTTTGTACTACACCGTTCAAAGTCCTCTATGGACGAGATCCTCCCACTATCACCAGGTACAGTATTCAATCCACTGCCGTAGACACCATTGACGCACTGCTGCAGGAACGAGACCAATATTTATCCGAGTTACGTCATCACTTGATGTTAGCCCAACAGAGGATGAAGTTGACAGTAGATGGTAAACAAAGAGAAGTGGAGTTTCAGGTGGGAGATAGGGTCTTTGTCAAGTTGGCACCTTATTGCCAACAATCGGTGGAAACCAGGAGTAACACGAAGTTGGCTCCACATTATTTCGGTCCCTTTGAAATTCTACAATGCATTGGGCCAGTTGCGTATCAGTTACGTTTGCCTTCGAAAGCCAAAATTCACTATGTTTTTCATGTTTCTCAACTTAGGAAGGTCTTGGGTATTGATGATTCAGTTATAAACATGCCAGACCATTTACTCATTCTTGAAGCTGCCCCGAATTATCCAGCTGCACTTTTGGCCATCAGAAACCTCACTTCTAGCCCAGATTTGGAAGTGCTTATTCAGTGGACAAGCCATCCAGTTTCTGAGGCTACATGGGAGTTGTTTGAAGACATTAAAGTTTGATTTCCAGAGTTTCACCTTGAGGACAAGGTTAAACTGATTGGGGGAAGTAGTGATAGACCAAAGGTGACTCAATTCTATGTTAGAAGAAATAAAAAGAAGGCAGGGGAGTAAAAGAGCAGAGGGGTAGTCTTGGCTATTGGTTTTCTATTTTCAGTTAGTTAGTTAGTAGTGTTGACAACCAATCATCAAGTTGTCGGCTAACATTATCTGTTAGTAGCTATAGATTCCCAGTATAAATAACAACTTAGGAGTCAAGGGAGGGCATCGTGGAGTGTCATTGTGTGTGAGCCTTAGGCTGGAGGTACTAGACCTCGAAACTAGTTTAGCAATTGTATTTTTTTAAAAAAAATCAATACCAAAACTCAAATTTTCCATACCTGGACTTTGGATCCTACCAGTTTACTTCTACACTAAACAACGATTCATAAACCTGATTAGAAAGAGATACTGAGTATTGTGGTATGGGTGTGTGTAAGCAAGAATAGAAATGCTACATTTGCATTGACGCATTAACGTTTTCCTTGAGAAACTTTACCAATGCTATTTGAATTTTCATGTCGCCTCATAAATACAGGTGTTGTCAATAGGGTGAGCAATACTTCTACACTATAAAACTCTATCAGCATTAGTATCTTAAGCAAACCGTGCTTTACCAACTGCGACCGTGCTGTAGTAAACTTGATGGTGGTTTATTTGCTAATACAGTTAGTAATTCTATTGTTTTCATGGGAATGATTTTGATCATTATTGTCTTATGGAACCGGCATAATGTCAAACCTTGGATAACAAAAGTGAAAAGATGGATAAAGCAAAATTTTGAGAGCTTGATGCAAACCTGGTAGTCTGTACAATAATGGATGTAATCAGACCTGCTGCACTGTTCAGAATGTTTGAATTAGACCTACGGCCCCTTCTAAGTTGTTTCTATTCGTCCTTAAAACCTGTAACATGAATTTACTATACCTGGTGAAATACTAAATATGTTTCTTTGTATTATATTCTACCTCCAAAAATGTCATAAAAGCCTTAATTTTCTTCCTTTCTTGTATTATAACTTTGCTTCCATGAATTTCTTCGTAATCATTCATTTCTGTTGCCTTGCATCTAGTTGTCTTTTTTGTTATTCTGCATATCATCTTGTTTAGTGGCCTGTTTTTTTTTTTTTTAAAAATTAATAAAATATATTGCTCAAAAAATAAAGTCTACACTGTACAATCCTTTCTAAAGGAAAACAGAAACGGTGCAATCACAAAAGCCACTGCCAATTAACAGCCCAAAATCAACTACTATACTCTAAATATGCCATTGCCGTCTCATTTCCATGCTAATATCCTCATGCTTTCCAGTAACAATGAGAGCTTCGCGAATCACATTAACAATGCTATCAGCTAACTCATATTTATGTCGTTCCTGCTGCTTATAAATCCTTCGGTTCCTGCTTATAAAATATGTTTAGTACCCTGTTGCCTGAAATTGAGATGAAGGGTTGAGTGCTGGCCGTAACCATTCCGTAGATTTCAGTTTGACATGTGTAACAACTAAAGATTTAGTGTTTACTCTGTGTTAAACATATGAGTTAAAATTGAAAGAAGTTCATAGTTTGCTTTAACTGATTCCCAAGATTTTTGTATTCTTCACTGCATATCTAACTTGTTAACTTTTCATAGATTAATCTCTGAAATTTTGATTTAGAAGTTTGCAGGCCTGTTGGTGAGGCAGGTTCTAATAGTAATTGTTGTAGGAAATGCCTCTATCAAGTTCCAATATTGCATACCAAGGTCTTAGTTTTGATGTTACCCTGAACAATGCCATGATCAATTTAATTCAAAAATGAAAATGGTTAGTTTTTGTTTACTGATTTTGTTTAATTTTGATATTACTCTCATTGTAAATTAGAGGAGAAAAATATTAAAATGAAGAACCGAGAAGAGAATTTCTGATTGTGGATTTCTTTAGTATCTCTGTTCTGTTCAAACCATTTCTGCTTCTTTCATTATTTTCTTTTTTTCGCTAGAACTTATGAGTGGGGCTCTGAATAAGAATTCTGTGAGAAAATGATCTTATTTTCTTGCGAGTGTGTAGATTCTCTCTATGACTAATGATTATTTAAATTTTAGCGCCACACTTTGGTTGCTATATTTATGTTTTGGAGGGATGCTGACGCATGGGACCAGATCAAAGCCATGGCACAAATTTCAAAACTCTCGGTTGCCCGTTATGATCACGAGTCTGGTTTTGGCTATCCTGATTTTAGTAATTATCTTTTGTGATGATGGAAAAAGAACCCATTATTCAGTCGACTTTCCAGTGCAGAAGTCAAGTACTTTTGACGCAGTCCAACTGCACCCATCCATACAGATGAGAAATGGAACAGATGTGATATGGAAAATACCCGATTCACCAAAAGCAGTTCTATTTATGGCTCATGGATGCAATGGTAGAGCCGTTAATTTTTGGGATAGATCTCCTAGCTGCCCAAACTGCATTGGTTTGCCTGAGGAAAGGTTGCTTGTTCTTCATGCTCTTGCTCATAAATATGCTGTTCTTACCATATCCAGTGCGGGTAGGTGCTGGACATTGGGGGACGAATTATTTATTGTTAAAAGTATCATAAGATGGTGGATTGAAAGAAATAAGCTTGAAAAGCTCCCTCTTGTGGCTTTGGGAGCCTCTTCTGGTGGTCACTTTGTTTCAGTTCTTGCAACTGGTTTGAGGTTCAGTAGTATTACACTTATGGTTGCTGAGGCGATACTTGATCCAGTGGACATCAGTGAGGAGTATCCACCTACTCTGTTTGTGCATATGCCTAAGGATTTGAGAAGGCGGCAAAAGATAAGTGAGTTTGTTGAAATCATGAAGAACAAAGGCATTGATGTTGCAGAGGTGGGATGCATGGAATTCCCCTTGTCACCAAATCTGTTAGGTGACAGAATCCCAGGAGTCGATCAAACAGTTTCCACCAAGTTATTTAATCTGTTTCGAGATAAAGGCTTCATTGATGGGAATGGATATATGAAGAAAGATGGGCGAGCAACGAGATGGAAAAAGGCCGTTCTTGAAACCAAGAACATTGACCTGGATAGAAAGTTGTTGCAACATGTGCAAGAGGAATTGAATCTTGCATTTGCATATCATGAAATGACTAGTTTGCAGTCTGAGAAAATCTTCAGTTGGTTTGAATCTCATTTGAAGTAGCACGGGACTCCCATTATCTGAAGTTTTCTTTTCCTAACTGTACCTAGCATAGTAAATTACTCTAGATCCCACATGAAAATTCTGCGAGGCTTTATTTATAACTGAACCTAGCCGATGCATGATGAACATATTTCACATAACTCGAGGCTATAACCGTTTATGTACTGACAAACAACTGTGAACTTAGACTAAGAATATGAACTTAATGGCTTGAAAGTGTGAGTGATCTGAATTTTTATTCAATCGAGATTATCATTATTAGAATTCTTAACGTGATATATTCTGAAGAATGTCAATTAAAGTCGATGTCTTTTGAAGTGGTGATATGTCTCGGATCCGTTATTATTTGATATGACGTATTAACTAGAAGTACCTACACATCTGATGACCGAAATTCTGGTTCTTCTAGGGTCGGTATATGCAAGAAGATCTACAATATGTGTATTGCTTTACTTTCCCCTTTACAACACTTAAAGAGTTTACTGTGGGGAGTAATAGATCCAGTTAATTACTTAAAACTGATTGCTTAACTGCAAAAGGATGCAATCGTATTGTAGATTCATATACTTTATTATTGGAAACCCTTAAGCGCAACACAGAAAAACACCTGAAGCTTTCTTGTTCAAGTGATTCCAAGTAAATTTGTAAGAATCGTCCATTATTGTCCAGGTCCCATCAAAGTGAATGCTGCCACCTCATTGGTGTGTTTTGATGTCACACGTTTCTTGGTCTACTGACAACACTAGACAAAAATAATTCAAGTCTAAACCATACCTTCTTGCCTTCTTGATCAAACCCCTAATTTAATCTTAAATCAACCATGTTATATATAGACAAGTAATTCAATGTGTGAGTTGGTGTGATCCCATTGTACTGTAAAAAGATATAACCAAATGAAGAAGTATGTCTAGAACTAGGAGTATAATTATAAATAAATGAGGACACGAGAAGCTGATGGAGATGTGATCAGATCAGACAAGGATTAATGGAGACAGTGAAACATTAACTACTACATCAATGTCAATGTCAGCATCCTCCTCCCTACTCCTTCTCCTACTTCCTAATCAGAAGACATAAATGGATGCCAACTACTAGTACTAATGAGAGAATCATTTTCATGGCTGTAGTGTAGAGCTATAGCAGTAAATATAACTTGTGTCTCTGCATTTCTTGCTGTCCCACATAAAAGCCATTCAATTAAGTAACCCAGTATTCAAAGCAACCATACAATAATACTACAACTGCCTCAGCTTCCTTTGCAGATTCCCACTTGGAATCCTGAACATGTTCCTAAATCCCAGCTGTCGTCATTTACTAATGCTCTGCAATTTTCTTGGAATACGTCGCTGGCTGACTTTCAGCTACTTAAACACCTTGATCATACACTACTGTATGGAAAGGAAATCCGAATCCTTTTTCTGCTTAGATCAACTGTTCTTGTAACATAGAAATGATGTTGTTCAACTGTTCAAGTGCGCACAAAATTATATAGAAATGTGATCTAGAGTAGAGATCGAGGATTGCAAGCCGAGTTTGTGCTCTTTTCGACAAGAGTTCCAACTGTAACACACTTGGATGCTTGCATACATGGATCTGTGTATTTTGGCACGTTTACGCCAACACATAGGATGAAGAGGGCAACAATTTTCAATACTTAATAAAGCTATTCTCTTGGATTTAAATCACGACTAATATAATGGCTAGCCACTTTGTTTCCTTAAGTGTTTAAGATGATGTTTGTAACAACTTTAACAGCAAATTACGTACTTTTTTTAGTTTATTGTATGAACTGTAGCTGCTAATCTTGGGAACCGGTGATGTGTAGTGGATTAATGAGACGGAGGTTTAAGGATTTCTTCTCACAAATTCAAACTTCGATATGGCCTTTGCTTGTGTCCCAAAAAAAAAAAAAAGGTAAATAAAAATGACTCACTGCTATGACCCTATGGCCACTAGGGTGTGGACCGCTGTGTACAGGACCACCGTTTGTACGGTTGTTGAAAACTGCATGACCTATGTACATTCAATTCAATTACGATGACTTTATTTTTAAATTATTTTTCTGTTTTTATTTTTAAGGTGACTTTATTTATTTATTTCAGATTAGAGAGTTGTTATTTATGCCTAAGAATAAGGAATGGATTTAAGTTTTTGTTAAATTTTATCTCTAGACTCTTAAAGAGCTCTAGAAGTTTAATATCATTTTCCGTATAACTTCATGTTTCCAATTTCATAAAATAAACTTATGCTCTAATAACAACAAATTAGTATCAAAGCTTTCATCTCGAGAGTTTTGTGAGTTGAGTGAAACCAGCTGACATAACATCCATAATTGTTGCACCATCAGTTTTTTATGATGACAACTATAAACGATAAAGTGTGAGTTATTAGGATGACTATTCATTTTAAAGCTCTAAATCTTTGGGAGGTTATAGAAGAAGACTATGAAGTGTTTCAGTTATCCAAAAATTCTACAATGATGCATCTGAAGAATCACAAAAAGAGGAAGACAAAGAAGTCCAAGGGGAAAGCTTATCTTTTTTCAGTAGTGTCAAGTGTGATTTTTACAAGAATTATGAATCTACATTCTACATATATTTGGAACTATCTCAAATCAGAATATCAAAGTAGTGAAAGAATCAAAGATATGCAAATGCTCAACTTGATCAGAGATTTTAAGATACAAAGCATGAAGGAGACATAAATTATTAAAGGCTATGCTGACAGGATGTTACACATTTTTAATAAGGTACGACTTCTTGGTAAGTATTCTCCTGATGAAAGAATTGTGCAAAAAATTCTTGTCACTATACCTGAAAAATATGAATCCAAAATATTTTCATTGGAAGAATCTAAAGATTTGTCTAGCATCTCTTAGGGAGAATTAGTAAATGGTTTGCAAGCACTAGAGTAAATAATAATGATGAGATAAGAGGAGGTAGTGCAAGGTTTTTTTGTATAAAAGCACAAAACCTAGGAGGAGGCAAAAAAAAAGAAGAATAACAAGAGGAAAAGCAACAAAAACTTGAACGCTTCAACAAACAGCAGGATAAGGCTTTTCTACCTTGTCCACACTTCAAAAAGACAAATTCCCCTTAACAAAAATACTGGTGGAGGCCAAATGTCAAGTACAAAAAGTGTGGTGATATGGGGATGTGGAGCAGATCTGCAAGTCTCAACTTGATAAGGCAAAGGTATCCATAAAACAAAACCAAGAGGACTAACTCTCTGTTGCAACATGCTTTGTTACAAGCAACAGTTCTAGTGAGTCTTGGTTGATAAATTGAGGCTACACAAATCATATGACCATATGACCAATGACCAAAACCTTTTTAAAGAGCTTGATAAAACCATTGCTTCCAAGGTGAAAATTGGAAATGGTAACTTTATCTCAGTCAAGGAAAAAGGAACCATAGCTATTGAGAGTGTGACAGGTTTGAAACATATCACAAATGTCTTATATCTAAACAACATTGACCAAAATCTACTTAGTGTTGCATAGCTAGTTGAAAAAGGCTTCAAGGTCATATTTGAAGACAAATGTTGATTGATCAAAGATGTGAAAGGCAGAGATGCATTTAAGGTGAAAATGAGAGCTAAAAGCTATGCTCTAAATCTAATGGATGAGGAGCAAAGCTTTTTCAAGCATTATAAGCAGTGTTGAATTATGGCACAAGAGGCTTGGATATTACCATCATGCTGAACTTCTTTACATGCAGAAACATGCCTTGGTGAGAGGTGTCTCATTACTTGAAGACAAGTTAGTTGATTGTGTGGCTTGTCAAAGTCAAAAAATGATCCCTTAAACAACATGAAGAGCAACACACAAGTTACAGCTAGTGCACACAGATGTTGGAGGACATAAGAAAACATCATCTTTAAATGGTAATAAGTACTATATTACATTTATAGATGATTTCACCAGATTTTGCTGGATTTATTTCTTTAAATCCAAATCTGAGGTTGCTAATATATTTTGGAAATGCAAAGCCTTTTTGGAAAATCAAAGTGGTTGCACGTTACATACAATAAGATTAAATAATAGGAAAGAATACATAAATAAAGTCTTTGACAAATTTTGTGAAGCAGCTGGTATTGAACACCAACTTATTGCACCTTACACCCTACAACAAAATGGTGTAAGTGAGAAAAAAATTGAAGTATTATGGAAATAACAAGGTGTATGTTGCATGAAAAGGAATTGTCAAAGAAACTATGAACAGAGGCTGCAAATACTATTATATTTTTGCTAAATAGGTTGTCAACCAGAGTTTTATCTAAAAAAACTCCATTTAAAGGCTGGTCTAGTTACAAGCTAGATTTACAAAACCTCAAAATTTTTTGTTGTGTTTGATTTTCTTATGTGCCTCAGTTTAAGAGAGACAAACTTGATAAAATTGCTGAACCAAGTGTTTTCATTAGGTATAACAAAACTTCCAAAGCTTATAGAATTTTTCAACCACAAAATGACAAAAAAATTGTATGCAATGATGTCAAACTTATGGAGGACAAACAATGGAGTTAGAAGAAGCCAATGAAAAGGCAAATTTTAGAAGTTCCAAAACACTTTGATGATGTCGTGGATGACATGCAAGTCAGAGGTACAAGGCCCTTATCTAAAATTTATGAAGGAAGCAATGTTGATATCCTAGTTCCTGTATAATTCAAAGAAGTTGAGAAGGATGACAACTGGATAGATGCAATGAAATAAAAGCTTAGGATGATTGAAAAAATGGCACATGGGAATTGGTTTACAGACCACAACACAAACAACCCATAGGAGTTAAATGGATCTATAGAATCAATCTTAATGTAGATGGTTCTATAAATAGATACAAGGCCAGATTAGTGGTGAAGGGATATTCTCAAGTATTTGGAGTAGATTTTTTATAAACATTTGCTCTAGCTGCACGCTTGATATGATTAGAACGTTGTTAATCTTGACTGCGCAATAAAGGATGGAAAGTTTACTATTTAGATATAAAATCTACTTTCTTAAATGGCTATTTGCAGGAAGACATATTTGTAGAGCAACCAAAAGGATTTCAAGTCAAAGTACAGGAGGAGAAGGTCTATAGCCTAAAAAAGGCCTTGTGTGATCTTAAACAGGCCCCTAGAGCTTGGTACAACAGAATTGATGATTATATTAAAAACCTTGGATTCATTAAAAGTCTAAGTGAAGCTACATTATATGTGAAGCAAACAGAAGCTAAATTAATCATAATTTTTGTCTATGTTGATGATTTTCTTATAACAAGAAATGATGAGAAACAAATAAAGGAGTTTAAAGTTGAAATCGTCCAAGTATATGAGACGATTGACCTTGGTTTAATGACTTGTTTTCTAAGAATTGAGATGAAGTAAGATAAAGATGGAGTCTTCATATAACAAAATAAGTATGCAAGGGAAATACTTAAAAATTTTCATATGGAGGATTGCAAAAGCACTACTGCTCCAATGAACTAGAAGGAAAAGTTCAGCAAAGATGATGGAGTTGATAAGGTGAATGAACATCATTATAGAAGCCTAATTGGTTGCTTAATGTATCTTGTTGCAACTAGACATGATATTATGTTTGTAGTAAGTATGCTTTCAAGATTTATGCATTACGTAAGTGAAGTGCATCTTCAAGTTGCCAAAAGAATTGTGAGATATGTCAAAGGTACTATAGATTATGGAATTAAGTACACGCTATTTCAAACTTCATGGATATACTGAAAGTGATTAGGGAGGTTATGTTGATGATATGAGGAGTACAATAGGTTACTATTTTAGCTTTGGCTTAGGGGTGTTTTTATGGTGTTCAAAGAAATAAAATGTTGTGGCTCAAAGTACAGCTAAGACAGAATATGTTGAAGTGAATCACACGTTAATAAAATGATATACTAATTCACAAAAAGGGGGGTTGAATTGTGTTAATATTTCGTTAACTCCTTTTTAGAAAACTTCTTATTGTAAACTTTTCTAAAAACCTTGCTTATCAGAATTATCAAAAATCACAGTAATGAAATAGAGAAAGTTAAGAGATTTTGACACA
>JAOTBA010000002.1:12269688-12279701 GCA_025629845.1 Erythroxylum squamatum
GCTAGAGGCCGCTTATGACTTATGGGCCTTGAAGTGTGATCAAGCCCATTGCCAACATCAAATGAGCCTACAGGGTCTCACACAAAGAGTGATGTGATCTGGGCTTATTCTTTTAGGCCTAATTTATTAGGCATTGAATAAATATATGTGGATATATTTATTGGGCTGGATTGAATTAAGTTTTCGGGCTTTTATTATATGAGATATAATGTGTTGAAACTTATTGGGTTTCAATGGGATTAGGTTTTCTCTATAAATAGAGAAACTTAGGTCTCATTAGAAAGAAGAGAACAGTGTGAGACAAAACCCTAGCCACCCTCCGAGAGAAAACTGTGCGGCGTTTGGAAATGGTTTCAGGACGTGCTAGCACACGATAGCCGCTGCCCGGATCGTTTATACTCGTGTGGATACCGGTAGAGGGCATTCGCGTATTGCAGTGTCTACGAATTTGAAAAATAAACAATGAATCCGCGTCAAAAGGTATTTTCGTACATCCTGTGTATTTTTGGTTATACTTCTTGTTGTGTTATGGTCTTTTCTGCAGCGTATTGTGAATACTCAGACCATACATGATCCAACATATTTATCTCCAAATTGGATGCCAACCTATGGCCCAAAGAGTTACATTATAAGTACTCAGTCTTTAAAACGTTTTGACTCTAATGTATCCCTCCAAAGTTCTAACTTGACTTTGACACCGTCTTTTGTTTCATCTACTAAAATAATATCATTAGTAAACAACATATACTAAGTCAAATCTGCTTAGATATTCTTAGTGAGTTAATATGACAGTGTGTCGTAATGCTAGTCAAAATAAACTAGACTACTACTATAGCAATGGTAAGTCTAGGTCGATCTCATAGAGAGAGTGTGTAAAGTTGTTCAAATAAAATTAATCAAAGCTTAGGTTTAAGTGGTTTTGGTTTGGGAAATAAGAAAATAAAATAAAGCTAAACTAACTAACAAAAGCAATTTAAAGAAAACAAGTAAAAATGATAAAAGTGGGGAATTCAATAGGGACCTAGTTCTTTGGTTCAATCTCAGCCTACATCCTAAGTAAACATATTTCATTGGTTTGCTGTTCTCAAACCTCTTCTAGCAACTATTAATCGTAGGTTAATAATTAACCTAAGTTTTTCCTTAAGTATTGTTTAATTAAGATATGATTGTTAATTAAACCTAACTATTGAATAACCTAGGATAAGATCTCTATATTCAATTAGGTAGTAGCATTACGAATTAGTAAAACCGATGAATAAAGGTAACAAACACATACGAAGCGTTATTTAACCTAGATTATGTTATCCCTAATGATTATGAATCATTAGTCACTACACATGAATTTCAAATATAATAGTTACATATTATATCAAAATTCTAGCAATAGGTTTGCAAATAAACAATCTAATGAATGCATTAAAATCATCTTTTCATAATACCCAAATCCATACACTTAACATAAATAATTTTTAAAGAGAGAAAGAAATAACAAAAACAGTGAAAGAATGCTTAATTGGGACCTCTTTGAACTGGTGTAGGGAAGTTACCCCTCTATGGGTCTCTTATGGTTGAGAGCTTTGCCTCTTCTCTTCATGCTCTCCTGAAGCTCCTGAAGAGATAACTAGGTCAGCCCCTAAAATGTTCCCCCAGCCGAAGACCACCTTTTATTCTCTTGCTACTATTATTCTTTTTTTCCCTTAAAACCTACATTGTTCTATGGTTTTATTTAAAACCAACCTTCCAAACCCTCATTGCTTTTGCGTTTTATCTTTTGCTACTGTGCGTTTTTAGCTCCTGCCCACAACAACGTTTCATCCATCCCAACGACAATGTTTTCTTCATTCCAGCTTGCTGTCGTATTTTCCTTCTGGTTGCTACGTTTTGGTCTCTTGGCTCCGCTACTGCACGTCGTCGTTTCCTACTGGGGTGAAACTTCTGTGTTGTTTGCATTTTGGCATGCGTCTGCATTTTGCTTTGCTTCAACATGGCTGTGCGCTATCGTTTGGTCATCTGGTTCTTCCTTTGGCTGCTTTCCATCATGCTACCGTTTCATGCTTCATCTTTTCCCAGTTGTTTGTTTACTTTGTTTTTCTTTTTTCTTTGGTGATGTTTGGCTCCTTGCTTGCTGCTCATTTGGTTGGCCACCTTTTTTTTACTAGCCATTAAATTCACGTAATTGCATGCAAAAACATGCAATTTCCATGCACAGCTTTTGTACTTCTTTGCTGTGAGCAACTTTGATTTTTTTTTGTTTGTGTTTTCATTTTTCTTGTCTTTTAATTTTCTTCTTCTTACTCTATGAAGACAAGTGAAAATTAATCTTTGAAAAATGACCTAAATATCTTGCTTTCAACTCATTTTAACTTCTTTGCTTCTGAATTGTGCCTGAAATCACATATGAGTCAAAGTTAGTATCTTAAGCAAATTTATAGCAATAATCACTAAATATTATGGAATAAATTCACAATCAATTAAACACCTATCATAATCCATCACAACTATAAGTAGGAAGGGGCTCAACGGGGATCCTTGGTATAATTCGATATTGATAGAGAAATGCTTTGTTTCTCCCCATGTCATCCTTACTCTAATCTTAACACCTCCATATATATCCCTAATAACTTGTATATATGTCATAGGAAGTCCCTTAACTTCTAAACAACTTAACATAACTTCCATAGGTATCCTATAATAAGTCTTCTCTAAGCTAATAAAAACTATATACAAGTCTTGTTGTCTTTTCTTGTAATATTCTATTAATCTTTTGAGAAGATGTATAACTTTTGTTGTAAACCACTAAGACCAAATTGGTTATCCTAGATAGGTGTATCCTTTCTCACTTTCTTCTCAATTACCCTCTCCTATAACTTCATAGTGTGACAAAGTAGTTTGATACCTCTATATTTATTACAACTTTGGATGTCCTTTTTGTTTTGTATAGAGGAATTAATGTACTCAATCTTCACTCATTCGACATTTTGTCAGACTTAAAGATCACATAAAAAAGCTTGAATAACCAACTAAGAACCTATTCTCTTAGACTCTTCCAAACCTCTATGGGAAGCTCATTAGATCCTACTGCCCTTCCATTCTTCACGTCCCTTAGTCCCCCTTTAATTTCTTCTCTTGTGATTTACCGGTAATAAGTGAAGTTACGATATTTCTCAGACGTGCTAATATCCCCTAAGATGTTATCTTCTCCACCTTCAATGAAAAAGCTACAGAAGTATCAATACTATCTTTTCTTGATGTACTTTTCATCCACGAGCACCTGTCCTACTTCATCCTTTATATAATGATTTTGATCCAAATCTCTCGCTTTTCATTCCCTAGCTCTTGGCTGCTTAAATATATTCATTTCTCCATCTTTAGTTTCTTATCGTTGGTATAATTTCTCATAATCTCTACTTTTGGCTTCTAAGACTATCTTTTATACCTCTTTCTTTGCCATATTGTAACTTTCTCTATCAATTACCCTCTCTACATCTATGATGTTATCCATTAGAGCTTTATAGGCAACGCTCTTGATATTCACCTTTTTTATACATCTTCATTCCACCACCACAATGCCATTATACTACCCCTAGCCTTTTAGAAACTTTCAAGATCTCTTTAGCTATATTCTTTAAAAGAGTTGCTACTCTTTCCCACATTTGTTAGCATCTCCTTCTAGTTTTCATTCTTTTCTAGATATTACTCTATTCCTAAGTTGTATTGTAGTATCCCCTTTTAGATTCCACCATCTAACTTCAGTACATCTCCAATGACTTTTCTACTTTCTCCAACCCTTAATTATAAGATCCATAACTAGCAATTTATGCTAAGTTGTCAAGCATGCATTAGGTATGAGTTTGTAATCCATGCAACTAAATGGATCACTCTGCCTTACGAGGAAGTAGTCATTTTGAGTCTTTACGGTTTTACTCCTCAAAGTCAACCGATGGTCCTCTTTTTTTTAAAAAAAAAGTAGTTGGCTACCATCGAATCAAACGTTACCACAAAGTCCAACAAAGCAGTTCCACTGTCATTTTAATCTTTGTACGTGAAACTCCTATGAGCTTATGAGTACCCATTCAATGTTGCCCCTATGTAGCCATTAAAATCTCCTTCTAAAATAACTTTTTCGTTAGGAGGAATCTACTAAATCAACTCATCTAGCTCTTCCATAATAAAGTCAAATCTAATAAAGGAATTTATAAATTAGGTAGTGCAATTCCAATAGTTTTAATTGAAAAGATATTTTGATTAATCAACCTATGATTAGTTATTAATAATTTGTGAGAGAAATTAACAAAATTAAGAAATTTTTATTATCCAATGAACTTTAGGTTAAATTAATGCGTGAAGTCTTATATATAGCAGAAGTCCTAGAAGGATTCAGTATTCAGGCATTCATGTTTTTATTAATTGTTTCTTGGTTTAATCTTTGTTCTAGTTAGTCAATTGTGTTGATTTGTTTCAGTTTATTACTTTAAATTTGAATTTGATCAATCACTATTGTCATAATTTAACAGTTAGATAATAAGAAAAGGGTTAATACTGGTGCTCATAGTCTTTATATAATTGATACTTGATACTCCATAACTTATACTAAAGCAATGATTGGTGCACTTTCTTAGAAAGATTTATAAGGTAGGAGATCGAACATACATTACCAAGGGTTTAGCGCTGTTGTTGGGGAGTAAGATATTAGGAACAATTAATTTTAGTCAATCTAGCTATTGTTTTCTTTTGCATTTATTTTTTTAATTCCTTTTTATGTTTATTTTTTTATTTAGAGCTCTCTTTCTTGATTTTATGTTTGTGGCTTATTTTTATGATTTGTTAATTGCTATAGTTACTAAACATAATGGAAGGATGGAAAGGAAATTATTTTCTGGCTTATAGTGCGACATCACTTAAGGAGATATTGGAAACCTAGGATGGAAATGACGAATTAAAAATAACAAAAACAATGCCCCAATAGAAATCTCGCCGAGATGTAGAATTTAGGGAGGTTCAGAAATACGAAGCCTTATCTCTAACTAATAGAGAGGTTGTTTTTGATACACCTAAAAAATGTTTTTGAAAATAGTTGGAAGAAAACAATAGCCAAATACATAAACAAATATTTGTATAAATAAAAATAAATTATAAATTATAATTATAATAAAATGAAAAGAAAAGTAAGTAAATAAATAAACAAAAAAGAAAGAAACAAATAAGTAACTGAAAGAAGAAAAGAAAAAGAAAAAGAAATAAAATAACTAAATTGATGGGAAAGGGTCAAATCTACATGTAGGGTTCTTTACCCATATCCTAGTTCGCCAAAGTTCCTTATTAAGGACTAAGTCCCCGGTAGTGTCTAGTAGGGTCATATTGTTCCTAATCAACTCCTCTCAATTCTTTTTAGGTCTTCCTCTTCTTGTCTTACAATCTCTAAGCATAATCTTCTCACTGGAGTGTTAGGATATCTCCTCTTAACATGTCTGAACCACTTAAGTTTTGTCTCCCTTAATTTACTATCAATGTTAGATACCCCCAATATGCCTCTTACTATTGCATTCCAATCTTATCTCTTATTGTATGAATTGAATTAGAATAATCGAAAAAAATTATATGCAATCCTAGAGATATGTTGACATAAATCTTTCAAATTAGAGTCAAATATAATAGAGGAATTCATAAATTGGGTAATAAAGTTCTAGGGTTTATAATTTGAAAGAGATTTTGATTACTCAAATTAGGATTAGTTGTTAATAATCTTGAGAAAAATATTAGCATAATTGATGAATTTTCATGGTTTAATAAACTTTAGGTTAAATTTATATGTTAAGTCTTATATGTAGGAGAAGTCCTTGGGGAATTCACTATCTTGGTATCGTTGTTTTTATTGATTGTTTATGGGTTTAATCTTTTTTTAGTTTGTTAACAATGTTCATTTGTTTTAGTTCATTGCTTTGAATTTGAATTTTACCCATCACCATTGTTAGAATTTATTAGTTAGATAATAGAAAAGGTTAATACTAGTATCGTAGTCTTTATAGGATTGAAACTTTGCATTCCATAACTTATACTATATAATTGATAGGTGCACTTACCTAGAAAGATTTATAGGATATGAGATTGAATATATGCCACCAACTGTTTATAAAAGTTAATGCTTTATGACCAATCATTGCATCCATTATGATTTCAGTGATGGCAAAAGGAAAGTAATCTTTAGGAAACTCATTGTTAAGAGCTCTAAAATTAATAAATATGCAAAAGTGACCATTATCTTTACAAGGAAGATGTTTGAGATCTAAGTTGGATATTTGACTTCCCAAATGAAATTCAATTTTATAAGCTTCTTAATTTACACCCTCAATTTGTGGTGTTAGCTTTAGTTAGAATTAACTTTATGCTTGTTTGATGAGCCTTTTTCCTTTCTTAATAATGTGATACACTGCAACTCTAGAATCTAGTCTTAGCATCTCCTTATAGGTATAAGTAAAAACATCTCTATACTTTATCAATAGGCTTTGTAAGCTTCTTGTTCTTTTCTAGACAAATTCATATTCATGAAGATTAGATAAGACTACTCGGTGATACTAAGATTGATATTCTTTTAATTCATAAATAGTTGCCTTTACTTTTTTTAAGGAAAGATGAGCATCATCAATACTTTCTTCTTCTTGAATCATTACCACTAAAATCGTAAACGAAAACATTATTGCAAAGCACCATTTTCTGTGAGAATTTATCTTCATCTTATGAAGATGTTAATTTATTTTTGATTATGATTATATAGACCTTTCCTTTTAAAGTTGTGTCCACCTTCACTTTTTATTTAAAGTTGACTCTTTATGTTAGATGAAACTTTACGTTATCCTAATTTGGAAGGAAAATTAACCCTAACTACTTTTTTAGGTTCCACTTTCCTCCTAACATTCTTAACTCTCAGTCTTGTATAAATGAAAGTGCAATTTTCTTTTTAAGTAGAAGCACACCTTATTTCTTCACTTTATTATTTTTCTATTTGTTCACGTATAGATCTTTATATAGATGGTATTCTTAGACAATCAAAGATTGACACCCTTATTGATTTCTTTCGATTACACAGATCCTTTTTTTTTGCATATACATGGCAACTTAAATTATTTTGCATCTTTAGACATAATGTAGTTTTTGTGTCACAAACTAAGCTTAATATGGAAGCTTAATCTTCTCCTTCCACGCTTTTTTTTTTTTACTTAAGAGTTAAACCCTTTAGTTCCTCTATATCTTTTATCCTTAACTTTTGTTTAAGGAGTAAACCAAAATTCAAGTTTTCTTTTGCCTCTAGGCTAGTGTTATTCTCTCCTTTCTCACGCTTTACTATTTATTCATCCTTTGAATTGAGTGTATGCCATTCTATGATGATATTACCTTTCCTTTTAGCTAAAAACTTAGCATTCCTTCATTTTGGTTTCTTTGAGGTAGAATTTTTCATCAACAAAGTAAGATTTGGCTATGTTGAAGGATCAATGTCTATATTACCCTTTCCCAATCTACCATCTTTATATTATATGAAGCATAGATGAAGCATAAAAGAAACTACTTCATTTCCATACAGCCATGTACATCCTAAAAGTATGTCATAAGTTGTTCTTGCATTTATCAAATGGAATAATGTTTCTGATCATAAATCTCCGATAAGAAGGTCAAGCTGGATATTTTTAGTGGCCTTTTCCTCCCTAAGTTAAAACCTCAAATAATCAATTATTTAGGCATAAGTTCATTTACAAATATGGATAATTCTTTCATAACTCTTGTTGTTAATTGTAGGGAAATCATTAACCATAATATGATTGATTTTTGCCTCCCAAGTTATTTCACAAACAAAAAGCAGATAACTGCATAGCTTGGAAAAATCTTCATCAAAGAAGCAAAGTCTTTGGAAATGATTTTCATTATTCATTTGTAGTCATATACCTATCTTTGTGTATGTTACATTAACTTTACTATTTTTTTCACCCTCATTATCAATGTAATAACACAAGGAAAAATGATATTCTCAACTATGTCATTTCCTTGGCATGAACACATTCAAAGTGACTAGACTTGCCTACTTTGTTCTCTAAATTTGATGTTGGATCTCTTATTATAGCTTTACGATTCTTCTTAGTCTTCTTTATCGATCTCATTCTATTAGGTACTAATTTGATGTTAAGGACTTTATTCTTATGGTACCTCTTATGAGTGAAAATCTTAGCCTTCTTTCAAACCATCATTTTGTAGGCTTCCAACTTTGAAGATTTGAGTAATTATGTTAGCTTATTATTCTCAGTTAGCCTTTCTATTAAATCTATAGGAATAAAGGATTTGAATGCAATCATTGAATTCACATGAGGTGAATTCATAAATGACCCTACAATATTTTTCAAGTTGGAATTTACAACTTCATTATTGAAGAAAATTACTCTATTCCTTTATAACTCAATGTTTTTTTTCTTAAAAACAAAGCACTTTTGGCATAATGACTAATAAATCAATGATATTTGTAGGACCTCTAGTCATTCACCTTATTTTCCTCCTTTGTTTTTTTTTCGTTTAAGGCAATTTAATGAGCTAAGCTCTAAGGAGATTCTTGGCACCTCAACTTCTAATAAGAGATACTATTTTTCTTTTCTATCCTCTAACAACTTCTTTCTTCCTCCTTTTCCACTAAAGGAAGTTAAAGTTATTTCTTGTGGTATTTAACTTTTACGAGTGAACTTCAATGGTGCCTTGTTCACTTTCATGGCTTGTTTAGTTTCATTTAAAGGAGAATGCCCTTTTTATGCATTTCTTATTTTTATTTAATTTTCTTAGGCTCTTGAGCCAATAACATTTTTTGACTAGCTACAACAATATTCAACTCCATGCCATACGCATAAGATGCGAAGTCTTCAAAAGTCTTGGGCCTGATGCCTTGTAAGATGTAGCGAAGTCCCTAATCCATGCTTTGGATACACATGTCTAGAATAGATGCTTCTGAGAGTAAATTTTTGTAGTTAAGTCTCAAATCCCTCAACTTATTAATGTAAAAGAAAATTGGTCTATCCTTTTGTTTATTGCTATTTGTCAATTCTATCTTATAGTATATTGAGTGTTGTAAAAGTCAGAAAATTCTTGCTTCAATTGTTCCCAATTGTCAACAGAGCTTACTTTAAGGTCTGTGTGCCAATCAAAAGTTATGTCTTTTAGCAAAAGAGTAAATTGTTTCACCATCAAATTACCGTCTGTGCCAGCATTATTGGATGTGTCGATAAAGTGAGTAATTTATTGCCTTGCGTTCCCCTTCCTATTGATTTGTTAAAATTTCGGTGGTTGGTAATTTAAAGACATCTTCAAATTGTTAATACGTCAAGAGGATGGCTAGTATATGAGTAAGACGACTAAACAGAATATTCTTTTACCACCTACTTAATAAACTCTTAGAGTTATAATATAAAGATGATCCCTTATGCAACAATAACTTGGCCAAATTCTTGCATGACTTCAACTCTTCTGAGTCTTCATTAAGTGTTTATAGTGATTCGTCTTATGGGTCACTAGCTTAAAGGTCATCAACCTCCCTTTTCATCATTTGTTGTAACATATTTATGGAATAAGTCGTCGGATTATCTTTTCTATTTAATTAAAAGTCATATGAGCTTCTAAGATCTGTGTCATATTCACAACCCAGTGTTCTAAAGAGGTAGTCCTAGCTATCATATATGCATTGCATCACAGGAATCAATTTGAGGGAGTTCTAGGCCTTCTTGAGGAGCTCCAAGCGCCACAATAGTTTCAACGAAGTTTCTTTGAAATCATAATGGCTGGATCGGTCGTGCTAGGCCCAAGCCCAAACTCAAAAAGGCGCATGGGCCGATATGCCCATCCCTCAGTGTTGACCTAATTCCTGTAGGTATTAACTATATAAATTCATTACCTCAACATAAAAAAGGTACAACTTTTAGAACCCTAATATTCTTTATTCCTAGCCACCAAAACCCTCACAAAAAGACTAACTTGAGCATCGGAGGGGC